>APFE030479386.1:0-41363 GCA_000404065.3 Pinus taeda
CTAACCTTATGACCTAACTCTTAAAGCATAAAATGACCTAGAGACCCTTTAACACCATGACTAAAAGAAGGGTTTGTAAATGAGAATGACACTAATTGTGATGAGATGACTCAAAACTTATAAGACTGATTAGAAACAAGGTAACTTACCAAAGCTTAGAGACAAAGATTTTAGGGTGATAACAGCTATTTTCAATACATTATAATTCTGTTTGGATTGAGGAATGCACCTGTAATGTTTTCATGTGTGGTTGTTGCAGAATTCAAGGAATTTATTCATAAGTTCTTGGAGGCATATTTTGATGACTGGATTGTATTTGGGCTAGTTAAGCACCATGTAAAATTGCACCCGATGCTAGATACCTGTTGAAGATACCAGATCGTGCTCAATCTCAAGAAGTGTCTAGTTTGCATTCCTTTTGGGAACCTTTTGGGGCATGTTCTTTGTAGACAAGGAATAATGGTAGACCCCATGAAGATCGTGATCGTAATGAACTTGGAAGAGCTGAGCAATGTGAAATAGTTGTGTGCTACTCTGGGATATATGGGATATTGGTAAGTTTATCAAAATCTATTCCTAGATCACCGCGCCGATGGAAAAATTGTTGAAGAAGGATGTCACATTCTGCTAGAAAGATGACTATAAGAAAATCTTGGATATATTGAAAGAAAAGATGGTTACCGCAATGATTCTAGTCTTCCTGGACTAGAAGAAAGAGTTTCATGTACATGTCGACGCATCATGCATAGTGTTGGGGGCTGTACTAACACAGGATGGCGAAGATGGCTTGGACCATCCTATTGCTTTCATAAGTTGTAGATCATCCAAGGTAGAGAAGAACTATTCTACCACTGAACATGAGGGGCTAGCTATGGTGTATGCACTCCAGAGGTATTGGCAATACTTGCTAGGAGGCCATTTTATGATGTATACGGATCACTCCGCACTGAAGTACTTGGTCAATAAGCCTATGTTAGGGGGGGCGAATCTACGGATGGCTCTTATTGTTACAAGAGTACGATTTTGAAGTTGTTGTGAGGCCTAGGCGAGTGAACCCAGGACCAAACCATCTGTCGCACATCAAAATAGGGGAGGAACCTACTAACTTGGAAGAAGGATTGCCTGATGCACAACTATTTGGAGTGTGCATTACAGATGGTCATTTTGAGGATATAATACAGTTCCTAACAATAGGAACTTCACCAAAAGGATACTCTGTCCAGCAAAAGAAGGAATTAGTGGTGCGCACAGTAGTGTCATTGCTGGGCATCTATACCAGATAGGGACTGATGACATATCGCGATGGTATGTACCTGAGTTTGAATGAACCAACATTCTCATGGACGTTCATGGGGGTGCCGCGGGAGAAAATTATGTAGGGAGAGAAACTGCGCAAAAGATTCTACCCGCAGGGTTGTGATGGACAACCCTTCATCAGGATTCAAAAGCATATTGCAAGGCGTGTGATGTATGTCAAAGAACAGGAAGGCCATCACAGAGGGATGAAATGCATTTGAATCCACAAATGACGTTGCAACCCATTGAAAAGTGGAAAATAGATTTTGTAGGACCTATCCAACCACAAGGGAAAATAAGAGCAAGGTACATTATCACTACGATAGAGTATTTGACGTGTTGGGCAAAAGCACAACCGGTGAAGGATTGCATGAGTGTGATGGCTGTGAAGTTACTATTTGAGCATGTACTAACGTGATTAGGATGTCCAAGAATCTTGATGAGTGATCGTGGTACACACTTCCTGAATGAGATGATCAGTGCACTAACGAAGGAATTTCAGGTATATCACCAAAAGAACACACCTTATCAGACATGGTTTTCGTGAGTTGAGAAGTTTATTAAAAGATATGGACATCAAAATTAATCAAATAAGTCCTGAAGGAGGATCTGTAAGGATCCAAAAATTTACCGAAAGCTCAGTTTATTTAATTCCTTATAATGAAGTGGGCACAACGAACAACGATGTATTTGAATAACAAATTTGGAATGCTTATTATATACAACTCCTATGGAGTCATAATATGGCCAAGTGAATACTACAAGATAAAGAGAAATCTCTTGAGACCTTGACAACTCCTATTTTATCGAGAAAAAGGGTTGATTATGAATCCTATATCGATGGATAAACTCAGTTTGTTTCCCAAGCTACTTTCCCACAGGCTAACGGGATAGTGGAGGCATTCAACAAAGTGCTTGAAAATGTGTTGACCAAGGTTTGTAATGCTTAGCGAAGTGTTTAGGACCTAAACATACCTATAGTATTGTGGGTTTATCAAATGACATGCAAGAAGTTGACGAGACAAACCCCTTTTAGGCTTGTATATGGTGTGGAAGTCGTAATGCCTATGGAATACATCATGCCTAGTTTGTGCATAGCAATGCTCATAGGTATGATGGATTGCAGAGCCCTGGAAGACAAGCTCACGTAGCTGGATGAGCTCAAAGAAGTAATATTTTTGGGTGGATTTCACCAACAGGCCCAAAAGTAGCGCTAAAAGGCATGGCATGATCGACACATCAAGTTGCGCACATTTAAGGTAAATGATTTGGTTTTGTTGTATGATAGTAAGTTTAATAAATTCCTTAGAAAATTCAAGATGCACTGGTTAGTGACTTATGTTATTAAGGATATTACAGATGGAGGAGCGGTACAGCTGGTCAAGTTAAATGGAGAACCCTTCCTAGGAAAGGTGAATGGCAGTCGCTTGAAGCCATACACTAGTGGTCTAGCCATGTGACTAAATGAAAGTAGCATAGTCCTAGCACTCCCAGCAGCTGAAAGGAGGCACGAGAATATAAAATACACTATCCAATTTGGGGAGCTGCGCGATTGGAAGAATGTGTGAAGCAAGGATGTGTCACTAGGTCTGCGACAACACGGAGGGAGCTGCACTACCCAGGGATAAATCATGCAGGTTGGTTGGAAAGTGACCGTTAAAGTCAATGTTGATGAAAAGATGAAAGAAGTGAGGACAAATGGAGCGGGCGACCATCATTTAAGATGAAATTTATGGCTTAGATCCTTGAAAATCTGTCGCCAATCCGGCATTAATGAACTGATTTCGGGCGGAATGGTCAGATTTGAATTCAAGTTTCCTTATAAATTACAAGTGGTTGTCCAACATGAAACACTTGGCATTTTACGTATTCAGCTGTTGAGCTCTCAGACACATATGGACCTAGAGTTTTTCAAATCTCTCAAATAGACTCTTGCATTTACGAACTTGCCTGAGACTTCACGAGTACTAGTAGAGTGTGTTATGTCATCACCCTCAGAAGTTATCAATACAAAAAATTGGTAGAAGAGTCGGCACAAGAGATGGAGAAACAACTAGAAGAAGTTTCCCTAGAAGTAGCCGAAGTACTGCCGAAGGTTTGTAATTCTCCGAGAATGCTGAGATCGAATCCAATCCCAACCAAGGAGACCATGAAAGATAAGAAGGGAAAGCAGCCTACCATCCCTGGAAAGTAGCCTACCTACCTATAAGCACTCTTTCATGAAGCACTCCACTCCCTGCATGATGGAGTCATTAGAAAGTTGAGGGCCCATGAGCACCGCACCCTCCAAGTGATCAGCGAACAAAAAATCAATAATGAGGAGATGGCCTTACAGAGAGATGCTGCCATCACTGTTGAGGCTGAGGCGACCAACTAGAGTAAGAAGATCATACAAGTCATGGAGGAGGAATTTAGAATGGTCCTAGAATTGGCCATTCCGGAGGAGGATCCAATCAAGATTTGCATCTGTAAATTGACCACAGGGATGTGTGACACTCAAACGGAGATGACACGGGTTCAGTTGGAGCTGAAATTGTAGATTATAGAGCTCTAGTTGAGGGCTCAGCTGTCAACACCACCAGAGGTAAAGGAATAATGGGTTTTCATTGTCACAGAAGCAGTCGCGGTAGTGGAGAGTGCAGTAGCAGACTACACCCAGTTGTTTGAACAATCATTTGATGTCTTGACCAGCTTGTAGGAGGACCCAAACATCTAGAGGCTCGAGATGGAAGCGCAAAAACTCCAACAGTGATATGAAGAAGTTAAGGGAACATCGTGAACCATTGCGTTGACACAGAGTTCATCCAAGTTGTAAGAAGCCAAGCAGCTGAAGGAACAGGTGGATACAACACTGCACAAGAAAGCAGTGCTAAAGGTGCAACTAAAGCCCTGGATGGAGGAAGCTTGTGCAGTCACAAGAAACATTGAAGGCAAGCTTGTGACTCTGCAAGCATTGCAACAACAGCTTCAGGTTGATAGCGTAAGGGCAGTAACTAACAAGACATTCAAATATGTGAAGTACGTAGTAGCTCAGTGCACAACCAAAGTTGGGGTGATCAGGGTCAAGCTAGACGGGCTTCGCACAAAGATCTCCACGCCTACCCAGTGACTCGAGGGTGAGTCACGATGTTTGTGTTGGGGGCCTGTTGGGATTGTGATCCCCCAAGGGAAGTTTTGGGGCTAAAAGCCCATGATTAAGTCAAATTTTTGTAATATTATTGTAAAGACTCTACATTTTTTGGTCGCAAAGGTATTATGTGTCATAAAGGGTAGTCTGCCCTTAGTTTTGTAAAGTAAAGTCTAGTGTAAGAGATCTACCTATGGTCCATAGACCATGCGATTGTATAAAAGGATCTAAGCTCTAAGTAGTTAAAAACATCAATGAAGTAAGAAAGTCATAACTTTAGAGCAAGAAGTCTAAGTCTCGATTTGTAGCACAAATAGAGGCTTTGTATCTGAGTGCACACACCCCTGCAGTTGTGTATGCAAGGTGAACAAAGTTTGTAACACTTGGAAGATATTAATAAAAGGATGTGTATTTGTTTTGCTGATGGGTTTGGATATTTTGCGTATGAATTTCCTTTTTTATGCTTCTATGTTGCACAAATGAATACAGTTACATTGAATAATTAAATGCAATTATGAATATTTGATTACGCAGTGATAAACTTAAGTATTCGACAAAATAAGAAAATCACTTAGGGTAATTGAGGAATCTGCATGGCAACACCTAAGCGCTATGTTAGGGTTGCGTGAAGGCTGATCATATACTTTCGTGAAGGTACTGAAAGCCAGAATAGAGGGTTTGTCTTACAAGCCTTGGAGCAATATCACCTTTGCGAAGGCAGGGATAAAAGAGATCAAATGACATCACAACCATATCAGGGTACACAAACTTGGTTCCAGCATCCCCCCTTATTGCATTGGGTGAGACTTCAATCTGCACTCCGTGGGTTGATGCCGAAAGGGCGAGTAGTGTAGGGATTTCTTTGGCTAGATAACGATAAACCTAGGTCAGGCCCCCTCAAGCCAACAACTGTTGAGAGGCAGATGAACACTTGTGATACTTGGAGACATGGAAACACTCATAACAAGCAATTTGTCAGTTGAAAAACAAAATGAACATGAGAATTGACTTGCAACATACCTGGTTGAGTGATCATGAAGGTTGCACAATTTTGGCGGGCAGGTCAGGAGATCGACTACCAAGACTTCACAAGACACAGTCTAGGCTGCTAGGAGATTGAATGATTTCTAGAACTACATAATGCACAGTCTAGTCTAGATGTTGACTACTAGGATTGTCTAATGTACAATTCCAGCTGGGAAGGAATATTGACCCAAGGACAGATTTCCGCAATTTCTTGTGCCAAGCAACCATTGTTCTCCAGAAATGCATAAAACAGTTTTGGAGTCTAGTGCTGGGCAAGAATGCACAAATCTAGAGAGGAAGGTGAGCCTTCCTTTCCCATATTGTGCAATTTAGCCTTGGTGAGGGTTCAACCCAGGCCAAGTTTGGCCCGACTCGCCGATGAGCAACTGAAGACAAGTAAGTCAATGAATGCATGGTGACATTAAGTGATAGTAGAAGTGATTAACAACACATGAAAAACATGAGTCAAAGACTCAACAAACAGATCAACATGCATGAGGGTGAGGCAGTTTGCCAGTTGGGCGAATGCTCATGCAAAATAGTTTCATGCATGCGACAGTAGTGAGATAGCAATGAAAACTGAAATAGAGCTAGAAAAAGTTAGTATACATGCAAATGATAGGAATAATTCAAAGAAATCAAGCAAACAATACTTATACAAGTGAAAGCCCAAAAAGTGACAAAAATGCAACATAAGGCATGGGAAGTGGGCTTACCCCAAAAAAATTGAGTTGAATGTGCCGACTACTCCTAGATGTGATGTGGGATGTCAGAGTTGCGAGGTTGATGTGAGGAATAAGCTATGTAGCATCAAATTCATACAAAGATACTATCATTCAAGCTTAAAGATTATGACCCATGAATAGAACTTATCCTCCTTTTGCGCTAATGTTCCTTCTTCATTTAGATCCAGATCTACATTATTACCAATATACCATCTCTAGCACTTTATCAAATGTTCAATAATAATTCAGATAATCCTTTGCCACATGATCTCCTTCCTCTTTTATAGTCTTAGGCCTTCCTCAATACCATGGTCCAAAACCATAACATTTCAATACCATGAACCCAAAACTAGGGACCAACACATCTGCCAAGACGCCTTGGTTCAAAACATAGGTTCAAATTCCAAGGACTAACTACCATGGACCAGAAATATGATCCCCAACATATATGCGCTTTTGTAATGTATAACCCGCTGTATACGCGCATTGTTCTAGATGAACCTGTGTATATGTCTTTTTCTTCTTTCTGAGTGCTTGAACTGAGATCTATTACCAAAGAGAGTTGCCATCAAGGACAACACCTATGCCATAGTTCCAAACCTGTGCCATAATGCCAACAATTTGTGGGTAGAGGCATGCAACACGATAGTATACTTGTAAAACCAAAGTCCTCATCAAAGTCTTGGTATGACTATAATAGAAGAGGCCTTTTTCGGGTAGCAAAACAAATGTATCACACTTTAGGATTTTTGGAGCCTCTATTTACTACCATGTCTCCAAATAATTAAGGAAGAAACCTGAGCCAAGAATAGAGGTGGGGGTGTGTGTGGGTTACACAGAAACTCCTCACAACTACCATGTGTACTTACCTTCGCTTAGAATTCTAGTGGTGCAAAGGGATGTAAAGTTTGATGAGGAGAAAGTAATGCAGTGCCCTCTTTAGAGGGAGCTTCAGATCCTAGCAAAAGATGATCTTTTGGCTCCAAAGGAGGAATGTATGAAGCTGTGGAGTAGACACAAATTGAGGGGCAAAGAGAGGAGACATATACTCAGGCAGAAAGATCCATAGAAAATAGAAAAAAGAACCAGGGAAGAAAATAAACTTGTGAAGGATACGAGGGATGTGGGAGCTCGTTCAAATTTTTATAGCCAAAGGAGTTCGCCTAAGATGTACATGTGATACATGGATCTAATGACTGAGCTTGTAGAGACTGAATCATGCTCTTTTCAGGAAGCAGTAGAGAAACTTGTTTGGGCTAACGTAATGGTGGAATAATATGGATCCATCATCAAGAATAGTGTTTGGGAAGTGGTCCCAAGATCTGCAGATAAATCAATTGTGGGTTCAAGGTGGATCTTCAAGGCTAATCATGTAGTAGACAGATTTATAGAGGTGTACATTAAGCAACCATAAGGTTTTGAGACATTTTATCGAGAGTCACAAGTAAGCATACTCAAGCAAGCATTATACAATCTCACACAAGCACCGCATGCTTGATACACTAGGATCTTCAACTATGTCACTCTGTTGGGATTCACCAAAAGTGAAGAAAATAAAAACCTCTATCACATTTTGATAGAAGGTAAATTTCTTGCTATTGTCTTGTACGTTGAATATTTAATTATAACTGGTGATGAGCAGCTAATGAGAATTTACAAGGAGGATGTTGCAAGGGAATTTTAAATGAAGGACATGGATCTCAAGCACTACTTACTTGGGTTGGAAGTATGGCAAGGCATTGGGAACTAATTTTGTCTGAGGCAAGTACGAAAATGAGACACTACAAAGATTCCTCATGGAGAGTTGTAAACCCATAGTGACACCTCTAGTGACCAACTAGAGGAAGGAGGATGCCACTTTAGGTGAGGAACTAGATACTACCATGTATCTTGTGAACACATGACCATATATGTGTTATGTAGTCAACTGGTTGATCCAAGCTATGGTTAGGCCAACCAAATTATTTTGGAAAGAAACTAAGCATGTTTTATGGTACCTCAGATGCACTACCTAGTTTAGAATGTGGTACATTTGGATAGAGGGAGTGAAGTTATGTGGCTTCACAAATGCAGATTGGATGGGGAATCCATCAGACTAGAAGAGTACATTAGGTGGAATTTTCAATGTTGAGTCCATAGTTGTTTCCTCGTACAACAAGAAGAAAATATCCATGGCACTCAACTTGACAGACGCATAATACATGGCTTCATGTCAAGTAGCGTGTGAGGCGATCTGGATGATAAAGATACTTGTGGGACTGTTTGGTCAGACACTAGATCCAACTATGACCTATTTTGATAATTATAGTTGCACCAAGCTCTTTGAGGATCCTGTATTTCACGATCGATCCAAGCATATAGATATTCAATATCACCATTTGCGTGACTATTTGTAGAGGCTGAAAATGTTGCTACAATATATTGTGACAGAGGAATAAGATGCTAACATTTTGACAAAGGATTTGTCAAGAGGGAAGTTTGAGTTCCATAGATGTAGGATAGGGGTGGTTGATAATCCCTTTCTTGCTGAGAGGGAGTGTTGAAAAATGCAAGAAGAAAGCCTCAATTTGATTTTTCCTTGGTCAAATTGAGAAAAATAA
Organism: Pinus taeda; assembly: GCA_000404065.3. Taxonomy (NCBI): domain Eukaryota; kingdom Viridiplantae; phylum Streptophyta; class Pinopsida; order Pinales; family Pinaceae; genus Pinus; species Pinus taeda. Next base: position 8,775 of record APFE030479386.1, read on the forward strand.
AATTTCAACATCAACATACAACTTGGATGTAGTTAACTTGTGTGACATAGCTTGTGTCACCCAATTTACTTAGTAAATTCGAGTTAGAGGAGTTGGAGTTTAGTTAAGCATATATGATTGCTAGTTTGTAGCGATCAAGGTCAGTTGTTTCAAGTTGTTTTTAGTTAAACTAGTTCTAACTATTGGAGGAACTAGTGGAAGGTAAGTTGTCTAGTGAGAGTTAATCCTAACTTAGTGATCATCTAGTAATTGATCAATCAACCCAAAATAACTAGTGCATATAGAGAATTTGAATTCCCCATTTATGGTGGAGATTCCAAGGCAATGTAACATCAGTTGTAAACTAGTCTTGAGTGTACAGGTGTTGCATGCATTTAGATGATCAACCTTGGGAATTTCACAATTAGTTTGAAGGAAATTCCTAAATAATAGGGGCCTAATTTCCTCAGTAATTGCGCAAGTAAATGGGGGCTCAAGTAAAGGTAGAAATTGACTAATTCTGGGCTAGAGCTTCTCACTAAGAAGAGAGATAGGTTATTCACTTACAGGTTATGCTCAGTTGATCAAATAAACCATAATACATCTCTATTCATCATATTAATGTAAGCATGCATTAGGGTTTTTTAGGAGATGTTTTTCCCCTAGAAAATACTTTGTGTGTGTGTTTTATTTCTCATTGCATGTTTTCAATTCATGTTTTAAATTGTGAATTGAATTCCACAGAGCAGTAGAGTAGGTTTGTATCTTGTGATTTTGATTAAAACTTCATGAGTAGTTACAAATCTACACCATAATTTCTACAAAAATAATTCTCAATTTCACATATCTAATCAATTATAGTTTCTAGTTTTAGACTACCATCATATTTAGAAATTTTGATTCTAGAATTACCTTTATTCTATAGGATTTTGGTTAATTGCAATCATTAGATATTTGTTTCTTCTGTGATAATTATAGTCTTGTATCATCTCAACTTTCATTTCTAATTCGTTATTCTTCTCTCGTTTATCTTACCTACAATTATTAAAATTTTATTCTACATTCTCTAATTCTTAATTCATTAGATTTCTCATAGACTTGTATCCCCTCTTTATAGTGCAATTATTTTGACTTGCTTAGTGATCTTCACTCTAATTACCATTCATATTTCGCTTTCACTAGAAGTAGCCTCCATCCATCACTCCTAGCAATATTCACTTTGTTGAAGCCACATCCATTTTGGCCAAATGCAACCCCATTAATTACGAGGATACCTTCCTCCATGCAAGAACACAATCCCACTTTGGTGCCGCTTGATATAAAAAAATACCACTTATTACAATAGCACAATAACAACTATGAACAAATAGAGAAAGAAACTAGATTATTTATTCAAATTGATGGGTGAATCTTTAATATTGCATACATTTCATGATGGTGAAGGGGTCTCATTCTCTCATTGGATTATCTTAATGGGTTAATACACAAAAACAAAAATAGAGCTTCTTATTATCCAAAAAAAATTCTCCTCTAATTTTGATTACTATTGTTTTTATATAATGTTAGAGAAGTTGAATAAATAGACCATTCAACTACTAGTATTGAATAATTTTCAACTATATCATTTATCCTATTGATTCTTAATGCCTTAAATTTGGATTAAAATCAATATTGATGTGGTCAATTTTTTTTTATCTTTTTTAACGTAAAATGGGTGGACATTGATGTGGCATCCTTATTTCTTATTAGCTTCATTCAATTTTTATATTTTGTAATGTGCAATATTCACTACCCATGAGGTGTAGACCAGTTTGTTTAAGGTTCAATGTCACTAGGTCTCAAGTTCAAACCTCATGGGGACGGGTTGAGGATGAGAGCCATTTTTAGGGGAAGTAAATTATCCCAAGGGATGTCCAAGATCAATTGAGCTTCACTGAATCCAATCCTCATGGTGGTTCCCATTAGATAGATTGTTAGAAGCACTTTCATCTAATAAAATATTGGGTAGATCATTAGCATCACTTTCATCTAATAAAACAGTTGGCCTTGGCCTAGATAAAACCTAATTACGAAAAGAAAAAAAATATAGTATTAACTTATCTTTCTTTATTATGCATTTAAAATCCTCTACTTAAAACATTCACTAATAATAGGTTCTATTTCTTTTATCCACATTCTGAGATGTAGCATGTGGACCTATGCTCTTATCTACTTTTTATTTGCATTACCGTATGTTCAAAGTGATCATATTCACTTCACATTAAATAGGTCCTCCACTTCTATTTTCTGCTATTCCCTTATAGTTTGATAGATTTTATAATTTTTGGAATTTCATTACATAACAAAAATCAAATTTAAAAAACCGTAATCATAATGTAAATCTTTGACATTAAGATATGCCCATTCTTTTGTATCCTTGTTTAAATATTATACATGACATATTAACTCCTCTTTAAGGATATTTAAATAACAAATCTTTTTACCATAGCCATTGAATTTATTACTACAATCTTAACCATAGCTCTGGCTGCCAATCATGACAATGATTTCGGTGATATGAAAATGTATAGTTGTCTTGTCCATTGAAGGATTTTAACGTCATTCCTGTAGAGAATTAATGTGTCCTCTGTATCATCGATGGGACTTGCACAATACTCATTATACAAAATACAAGGGTCCATAATTATTAAAGGCAATGATTGTCATTGGTTGGTGGTAGCATATTAGAATATTGATCATAATGGATGTAATTAATTTATGATATATTCAAAACGAAGGAACTTAATTACCATACATTGAATTGGAGCTAAATTTATCACAAACGTATTTGGAATCATGGAATCAGATGGTAGTTATTTCAGATAGATTTATGGTCTTTGATTTTGATCGAGAGAAACTCGAATGTTTTATTTTATTTTTTATTTTTTCACAAATGAAGTCTTTCCAATCTTATTTCAAGTAATGCTAGGTATAAATATGTATTTTTTTTTTTTTAATTAGATATATATGAGAAAAAACTTATTTAAATTTTCATTATAAATTTTATTAAAAAAACTTTCTAGCCCCTTTTCCTAACATAATAATTGTTTTATAATAATAAAAAATTAAATGTTTTGTTCATACTACATGGCTTGTTATAAGTTCTCCATACATTTACTAAATATGTCTTATTACTTAAAAATAATAGTATTCACGTTAAATCCGTAACCCTAATAGGGATACTCTTCCATTGAATGCATGGATTTTAAGATATATACTTGAAATAAATGTAGAGTTATACAAAAATTCTATCATTTTCAAATGTTTTAGTTCAATTTATTTTAAATTTTATATACTGTGGATTAAATTTTGGCTTGGGATTTGTTTGATTAAATCTAGTTAAATCTGTTAAGTGAGTCAATCCCGTCAATTCTAAAATTTAACCCCTCAAAGTTTATACTTGGGTTTCTGTTAACCCAAGATTATGCCTATCACCTAGGTCTAATGCTCAACTTTACCAACAATTTCCAAGGGGTACACATGCCTTACCAGGTTTTACATAAATATGCTCTTTTACATGCAATATAAATTATTTTACTCCATTAAATTTTATTTTTTATGCGGACCCAAGGATGGTTGGGCAGACCGAGGGATGGGGCTTAGGTCAAAGGATGGTGGGTAGACTTACCCATGGTTTTTCATATGGTTTTTGCACATAATTTTGGGCCCGATGATTTTTCCCATGAAATTTTGTAGTTCGGTGAAGGGTACTATGGTTATGTTTTTATACAAGGTTAATGGATTGGTGGATTATGAATGCTTCAACATGTATATAATGTATTCTAACATTGAAAGGAATATAATGAAAAATCATTTTGGTTTTCCCGGTTTAGGTTATAGGAGAAAAACCTCTATGTATATATTTTTCTCTCACCACTGCATATTATTTATATTTAAGAATTCATTTGCAAGTAATTCCTATACAAGGTTAAAACCTTCATTTGGTATCATAGTCGAAGGTGAATCAAATCATTTTTAGCTTCAAAAGGATGCTTTGTTGTTAGGGTTTATTCGACATAAGGAGCATGGTCTTGTTTGAAACTTAGGATGTACATGGTGGATTCAAAAATCCATAGAGCGCAAATGTATCTCATAATATGCGAAGGAGGTGAGCGATGAAGGCTCACCAGTCTAGGCTTGGTCAGGTTTTTGGCCAACAGATCTAATGAAATTTCATTAGGCTTGGTTTTTCCTTTGAGTTTGGGTTTTTTTAAGGGTAAATTCTATGTTTACTATGTTTCATGATTGTTGTTGGCTTATTGCTAATCCTTTCAGTAAGTTTTATGTCTCTCTGGTTATTTTTCTACATTTGATATTAGAGCTAGCTTTATGTAAAAAACAAAGAATGATAACTGGACAACAGTAAAGAGGGCTTTTAGGTATCTGTGTGGAACTAGTGATTATGGTTTGTGCTACCTGGGAAGACCAAGATTGGAAAGAGTGTTGGACATACGTGGCTTTGTTGATGCACGCTGGGTTAGAGATTTGGATCATAGAAGATCTAAAAGTGCATATGTGTTTAACCAATTTGGAGTAGTTAGTTGGATAAGAAAGAGATAGTTTGTAGAGGAACATTCAACTACAGAGGTTGAACACATGAAAATTTCTCATGCAAGAAAGGAAGCAATTTCATTGTAGAGATTGTGTTCATGTATGGGCTTGCCACAACGAGATATAAGGATATATTATGCTAGCCAAAGTGCAATATCCTTGGGAAAAAACCCGATTTATCATTCAAAGACAAAGCATATTAATGTTCGATATCACTTTGTAATGGATATGGTTGAAGACAGAAAGGTGATGATAATAAATGTGGACACTTTGAAGAATGTTATAGATGGATTAACAAAGTCTATGAGCACTATGAAATTTTCTCGGTGTAGAGAAACAATGGGAGTTGTGGCCTTCGATAGATGATTATGTACTCTTCAGACCCCTTATGTGCAAAGAAAACAACAAATGGAAGAATTTTGTGCATATATTATATTCTTTGCATGACTAGCCCCAAGCATTGTTACATTTCAATGCACACAGTAGGGGGATTTTGGGCCAGGGGGGGGATGACATCCCCCCTTTCCAACGGTATTACAAGCGAGTGTCAGCACCCTTGCATGGGGTTCGAGGTAACACCATGGATTTTAATTTTAATTTTTTATTCAGAACTATGGATGGTTGGGAGAACCCAAGGATGGTGAGCCAATGTACCCACAGATTTGCGTATGGGTTGGGACATGGGGGGTTTCCCATGGTATTTTGTAGAGCTGGTCAAGGGAACTATAGTAATGTCTTAATCTTTGTGTTGATGGTGTTGGATACCGCCAACATACAGGGGGTATCCCCAATGTGAAGTCCTAATTATACCTCAAACTATTTGGAGTAGGAGCCCCATCCAGAATACAGGCCGACTATCATTCACTTAAATATATTCCTTGGATTTAGCTGTCAACACAAGAGATAAGTGAAAATTTCCTTTTGAATGAGCAAGCTAGTATGCCTTGTGTGTGTTCGATTTCCAATGTATCCAAGTTCTTAGAATGTGGGGGATAAGAAAAGTGGTCCTCTCAAGAGAGAACTAATAGTACTACCCCAATGGAGGCACATATGAAAAAGAAAGGTTCGTTAAACATAAAGTGAAACAGTTCACAAGAATGTGACGATCATGATAAGCATAACAACATATTTCCAATAAGAAGCACTTAAGTAACTGAAATAGTTCAACTAATCTAGTACTTAAAGAAAGAGAACATGAACCATAAACATTCAAAGAATAGTATTATAAATATTCACAATCCATGTCTGGAAATGTGTTGGCCTTGAAGGCTTCAATATTAAGCGAAACTCAGGAGATACATAAATGTAATGAAGACCACTAGCTCCAAAAGTGGAGCGTTAGAACCACTACTTTCTCCCCAAAAGTACTAACGTTTTTTCTTTGATGCCTTATGTGATAAGCTAAGGTTAAAAGTTATTTAAATGAGGAATGAGGATCTATTTGTTGGATCCTTCATTTTTTAAGGAATAGTAGTTGCGAAGGACATTTTGGACAAAACTGCCAGAAACAGAGCACCAAAAAATCAAAGCGGCAGTGGAATACTTGCTTCGGGACTTGTGCAGTGGTAAATAAGGATGCACATGGAAGATACTAGATCTGATTTTGATACAGTCAAGAGAGAGCCAAGGTAATGGACCTAGGTATTGGATCAAGCGAGAGAGGGACCAAAGACCAAATAAAGCGAGCACGACTATAAAAGAGGATGAAGAGCAGGGAGAAATGGTTGTTGACAATTTTGAAAAGTTTAGAAAGTTATGCATACTTAGAACAATGCTATATAATTTGAACTGCTCTGCAGAGTTTAGATTTTGATTTAATGTTCGTGATCTGAGTTATGTGGGAGAACGCCTGCTTATATGTAGATTCGACTATGTATTAATCCATTTTTATAGTTTTTTCTGAATTGTAATGGTGGTCACACTTTTGTAATGTGATACAATCTATAAGGGATAAATGTTATTGTAATCAGGCTATGTTGTTCTAATAATAGAAAGAGAATGGGAGTTTTACCAATTATTTTTGTATTTTGTGGCCCCCTTTTAATTTTTTTGCTTACGTTTATTTCTTGTTAAATGCATGAGTTAAATAGTTTGAATGAATGTTATAATGATTGAGAAAGTTTCTTAGATAATTAAATCTAGATCCCTTACCCCTTTCCATGGTTCTGGCTCGCCTTGGGTGAGACGCTCCATTGATCCAAGGGAGTGAAAATGTTGGCGAAGTGCTAGACTACACGAAGACTTTTGTTGGCACCCTAGGCTAAACCATGGGTCGAACTTAATTGATAATTTTCTGCCAAAAATGGTTCTATTGTTGGGACCTTGAGTGTCTTAAGGGGATCTAGATCATGTGACCAAGCTATATTCGTCAGGATATCCAAAAATGGTGGCATGAAAGAGTTGATTACTTTATTTGGTAGTAGGTAGAATTGAGATGGATGAAACTAAATTAGGCCAAGGAAGAGGTTCTATATGTCGAGCCTACTTGTGACTAGTATGATATAATTTGGTGCGATTTTCCCGAGATATTAGAAAATTGGTTGACTCGCTTTCACCATAAATTGAGTGTTTTGATCAAGCCGAGGTTGCACAAAACTTGGACTACAACTCATATGGCTGATCTTCATTGACTAGATACAGATCTAACAAGAGCTATTGAATTTTGGGTTAACACAACTCTTGAATGTTATATCATTGAACCTGTGACCGAAAGGCACCAATCCTTCTCTCATGCAGAAGCCATATTCAAATTTCGGATACGAGGATGATTATGGAGGGATATTCCTCTTTTGGATTAAAGTATTGTTGGTTGAAGACAACTTGTTGGTGTTTCCAGAAAACCAAATGGCAGCTTAAATCTTTAGTACTGGGGTAATGGATTAGAAGAAGGGAATGTCATGTGACTCTGCGAGAATGGTGATTCTATTATTATGAATCAAGAAGAGTTTAAAAAGGTGAGATATTTCAAAGAGTTGTAGAGGGAAAGAATAACTAAAGATTGGCGGGAAAGGAAGTCATGGGAATTTAGAGTTCGAAGAAGGGAATTGCAGCACATAGGCGACGTTGTAAGAAGTAAGGAAATGGAGACTCTAGAGTCATGGAAAGAAATGAGGAGAAAGGTTATTCTTCTTGAGAAATGGAGTTGCCACCAAAAGTGAAGTGGAGGGTTTAGAAGTGGCTACTTGAGCATATGAGGAATCAAAAGGATTTGGGATGCCTGAGCCAACTATACAGCTGATTGTGTTACCGGATGAGCATACACCAGTAGATAACGATCTACATTTTATGATGTGGTGGTTTTCCTTTGAGGATGATTCAATAATAGAGCGTTAAATATTGTAAGGCAAAAGCATGACTACTCCTCTCCCTAACCTTCCCTTGGTACCATATCAATGTTCTGATCTTATCGTTTCTAAGGTATGCAAGTTCATTAAATTTGAATTAGCACATAAGGCTAAAGGTAGTTCTAGTGGTGTTAGTCAACCAAGTTTAGTTAATTTTTCTTAAACGGGTTCCCAAGGATTTGTGCTTATTTATTCAAGACAATCAACTATGGATGTAGTAGCATCCGTCTCACTAACCAGATATCTAGAATTCAAAAGAAGGGGGGATGAGGATGTTTAACACTAGTATTTATGTGAAGCTATGTGGAGAGCTTTTCAAATTCCTCACGCAACGAAGATTATTGAATTTCAAACTACATTGTGGGATAGAGCAATGCGATGGTTTATAAATTGCATTGATGCTAACCCCAATGTTGGTATAGACTTGGTGAAACAAGAAATTATTTAAGAATTTAAGTTAACTTAGCCAAATCAGCAAGGATTGGCAGAATTGTTGGATATTCACCAACGGGAAGGAAAATATTCTTGGCAATCTATGCAGTGTTTTAAAGATGTTATGTAAAAATTATCTTATCCCATCGATCTGCATCATTAGAGGGATTGTTTCATTAGGCCCTATTACGGATGACTCGTACTTCATTGTTGCAACTTAATATGGATACAATTCAAGTTGTTGTAGAGCAAGAAATTTAGATAGAGGCTATGGTTGGCTTTCTGCAAGACTATAGAATTGGTGGTTCTTCAATAGATGTTACTATTATGTGCCACCAGAATAAGAATGGTACCTTGACAAGAAAATTGAAATATCTTACATCTCTATGGCCTGTGAGACCTCATGTCTGGTGTACCCATTTCTTGGTTGAACGAAATCATGTTACATAATTACCATGACTAAGGGGACTAATACAGTCTAGTGGTCCTATGGGGAACCCTCCACCACAGTCCCCTAGAGTTGCGCAAGTTTCATCTTCTCTTCCTTATTAGGGATATATGAATTTCCAGTCACTTCCAAATCCTTAAGGTATGTCTATGAATGATTATTGTGATATTTTTCGAATTTTTGGTCATTTTCCTTATCCTATTATACAAAAGTAATCCATTGTTTTGAATAACTTGTTTTGTGAGTTTTTTGGATCACCCAATCATCATATGGAAAAATATCGATGCTTTAGCTGAATGCCTTGACCATACTACATTTCATGTGAATGAGACTCCTCGAGGATGAGGAGGTGGAGCTCCAAGAGGAGGAAGGACAGGTGGAAGATGCTTGATTAGGTGTTATAATTGTGATTAGTAAAGCCGTGTCATGAGAGATTTTCCTTTTCCATGAATACCTTGGTGTTCATATTGTCGAGTAAATACGCATGTAGCTAATGATTGTCCTGAACGTATTTCTTGGTGGGAGGAACACAATCGGGCTAACAGAGCTAATTTAGTCTATCCAGAACCTTGGGATTATAATCCTACAATGCAGCGTAATATCAATTTTGTTACACGGGGTGGAAATAAGATTGGACTTGATATGGGAGATCTTGATCATTCATCCATTATAAGACTTGCATCTACAAAGATGTCTTATGATCCAAATCAACATAAGGAGTATTATAGGGACACAACCGAGCTTTTCTGATAGTTGATTTCTTTGCAAGGATCTCGCAATGAATAGTAGTAGCAAGTAAAGGGTTGTGAGGAGAAGCATTTTCCAGAACCTTTCCAACCAATAGTGGATTGGTTTAAGTTGTTTCTAAATATTATGAATGATGGAAAACTCGCAAGTCAATTGCGGAAGAGGTTAAAGACTAATTTTAAGAATGATGTGTTCTCTGAAGAACCAATTTCTACAAATTTACCTAAGTGGCATTCTAGGTGGGCATGAAGAAACAAGAAGCAAACTGGAGGGGATCTTTTGGATGGATGCTCAGATTGCATGGTTTCAAATTAAATTATTTATGTTGGATTTGGGCTCAGATGTTAATATTCTAGCAAGAAAAACTTGAGAAGCTCTCGGAAAATCCAAGTTGTTATTTTCGCCTATTGAATTGCGAAGGGAAAGTCAATATTGAATTCTTCTTTTTGGAAGATTAGAGGATGTTGTATTCGATATAGTTGGTGTCAAAACTTATGCAGATTTTGAAGTTATTGATATTATGGGGATAAAGATCCATATCCAGCCTTATTGGGCATTGACTAGACCTTCAAGAATTATGCAATCATTGATCTGGAGTGGGAAAGTATGACTTTTGAAGTAGATGGAATGCATGTTATACAACTGCTTGATCCTTATCAAGTCCCAAGATTTAATGAATAGATGGATGATGTTGAGTCACCTAATGCATTGGATCAACTATATCAACTAACTGCTGTGAGGCGAGAAGATTATATTAATCCCATAGTAGTTGGATCTATCAGTTAGCGGAGTATTTAAAGTACCAAGTTGGCTCTGAGGCTGTGGTGGGATATTACCAACAAGGTTCTCATGAGCTTCATTCTCGACATTGTGCCATTGTTCAAGGTGTCTACAGGATTAGTACTGAGGTAGGCGAGTATCTTATTTTCAATGGTACTAATTATGTCATCAATTTCATTAAAGAAATTGATTCTCATATAGAGGAAATTCAAACTATTCCTTTAATGAATGTTTCTCTACAGGAAACTCCTACAAGATGGTAGTAAGCCCATCGAGACTAGCTTCAATATTGGAGCACAACTAAGTTTGTTTTGATTTATTGATTTCTTCCTCCAAATTAGCTTGTAAGAAAAATCCCTACTTATGATGGTCGCACTTGCCTACTAGAACATGTTGTGCATTGGTGTTCTATATAGTAGGATGATGGCCTAGTAGTTGAAATGTGACTGCATCTATTTATCCAATCATTAGGACTAATTCTGCAAGCTTGGTATTTGCAAGAGGAGTTGAAATGGAAAATGAAAAATTGGGAGGTATTGTCTGGCTAGTTTTGTAGACACTTTTCATTGTCTGATACTGATGAAAATATAGCGCAAGCCCTTCGAGCTATCATGTAGGTTTTAATCCCATACAAAAATTACCTACATATGAATTCTAAAACACAAAAAATAAACAATGTGAGAGAATAACACATAAAACACATATACATAGAGATTTTCCACTGGATCCCAAAACCGGGACTACCAAATTGATTTTTTATTGTTGTCCTTACAATGTTACAATACATATTTATACATGCCGAAGCATCAAATACCATGGACTGAAAACCATCGCATCCAAAACCATGGGCCAAAAACCATCACATCCATAAACATGTGCGAAAATCATGCACAAAACCATAGGTGGTTCCGCCCAAACTAACATAGGTTTCAAAACCAAAATTTTCCGGAGTGCTGCCTCGAACCCCATAGAGTGGGGTTACTTGCACCCATTAAACCCCCTATGACTCCCCCGGCTATGCAATCGGTGCAACAAAGGGGGGGCTCCACCCCCCAGTTAACTACGTGGGCTAGTCGTGGAAAGAATATAACACAACCCAACATCCTCCCACTTGTTGTTTTCTTTTCACAAGGGGCCACAAGAGAGCTTAGTCATTTATCCAGCCTTGCAATGCACATTGTTTTTCTACACTAAGAGAACTTGTCAGAGCTCACATATTTTGTCAATGCAACTGCAGTATTCTTCAATGTGTCCACCTTTGCTAGCAACATCTTTTTGTCTTCTATCATATCCCTCACAAAGTGATACTGAACATCAATGTTCTTTGTCTTTGAATGATATGCAAGGTTATTTTCCAAGAAAATTGCACTTTGGCTACCACAGTCTATACGTATAGGTCCCTGTACTAACCCCATACTTGAACACAATCTCTGCAACCAAACTACTTCCTTGCTTGCATGAGTGTCTGCCATGTATTCTACCTTTGTAGTTGATAGTGCCACTATAGATTGTTTCTTACTCATCCAATTGACTGCACCTCCAAATAGGTTAAACACATACCCACTAGTAGATATTCTCTGATCCAGATCTCCAGCCCAGTCTGCATCAACAAAGCCACGAATATCCCACACTCTGTCCAATCCTAGTCTTCCTTGGGAGCACAAACCATAGTCACTAGTGCCACGCAAATACTTGAAAACCTGCTTCATTGGTATCCAATGCTCCTTGTTGATTTTGACATAAACCTGGTCAATACTCCCACTGCATGTGCAATGTCTAGTCTAGTATAGACCATCACATACATTAGGCTACCGACTGCACTTGCATATGGAAAACAGAAATATCCTCTTCCTCTTCTTATGTCTTGGGACACTGTTCAAAATATAACCTTACACCTACAGGAATAGGAACCTTCCTCAACTTAATATCTTGCATGTTAAACCTCTATAATATTGTCTCAACATACTTCCTCTGGTTTAACCAGAGCTTCCTCTTTGCCCAATCTGTTTTAATTTCCATGCCCAAAATATAGTTTGCAGCACCAAGATCTTTCATGTTCAATTTGGAGGACAATTGGGCCTTCAAATCCTGGATAATTTCTTTGTCATTTCCAATGAACAACATATCATCCACATACAAGACTAGATAAATGACACGGTCACCAATTAATTTAAAATACACACGGTGATCTGCTTTTCTTCTAGTGAAGCCAAGTCCCCATATAAATGTATCAAATTTCTGATACCACATCCTTGGTGACTATTTTAATCCATACAGAGACTTCTTTAACTTGCATGTAGATCTCCTCTTCCAGATCCCCATGAATAAATTTTGTCTTCACATCCATCTGTTCTACCTCAAAATCAAAAATAACATCAGTAGATAAAAGTAATCTAATAGAAGCTACCTTGGCAACAGGAGAAACAATATCACCAAAATCAATTCCTGGCACCTGGGAATAACCTTTTCCTACCAACCGAGCTTTGTATTTTTCCACCTTTCCTTCTACATTTGTCTTCTTCTTGAACTCCCATTTGCTTCCAATGGGTTTCCTTCCAGCCGGCAACTCCACCAGATCCCAAGCCTTAGTTTTGTGCAAAGATGCCATTTCATCAACCATGGCCTCTTTCCAGAGTTTTCCATCCTCTGAATCTACTACTTCCTTCACAGTTTTGGGATCATCATCAGTAGTAGATAAAGAAAAATTTGAATAGAAGAAGATGTACTATACCTTTCTAGCTTCCTTCTTTCTCGAACTGATCTTCTCACACCCAGAGTTTGTAGCTCTTCATCTTCTGAATCCTCCTCTACTGTAGATTCTGATTCTTCCTCCTTTAGCTCAAACTCTGTCTTCTTAGGGTCCTTTGGTTGGAATTAATGTTTAATAACATCTTTCACCTCTCTAAACACCACATCTCGATTGTACACAACCTTCCTTGTTACTGGGTTCCAAAGCATATAACCCTTTAAACCATCCTTATACCCAATAAAGATGCACTTTTCAGATTTACAATCCAACTTGGTTCATTTCTCCTTTGGAACATGTACATATGCATCAGATCCAAATACCCTCAGATATGAAAGAGAGGGTTTCTTACCAATCCATACCTCTTGTGGATTTTTATCCTCCAACACTGATGAAGATGATCTATTGACTAGGTAGCATGCTATCTCCACCGCCTCTGCCTAGAATTCCTATCCTAACCTGGCACCACTAAGCATGTTTCTTGCACTTTCCATCAACGTCTTGCTCATTATTTCTGCAACTCCATTTTGTTGAGGTGTATATGGAGTAGTCTTCTGCTCTGCTATACCACACTTGTTACAGAATTCTTCAAATTCCTTACTACAAAACTCTCCACCATTATCCGTCCTCAGCACCTTTATCTTCTTCTCTATCTAGTTTTCCACCAGAGCCTTGAATTCTTTAAACCTGTCAAAGACTTCAGGTTTCTTCTTAAGGAAATATATCCATGTATTCCTTGAGAAGTCATCTATAAATGATACATAGTACACAGACTTACCCAGTGATGGAACCTTCATAGGTCTGAACACATCACTGTGCACAAGCTCTAATATCTGTTTTGCCCTCTTACCACCAGAGGGGAAACTCACCCGATTCTACTTCCCATATACACAATTTTCACATAAATCAAAATCAAGAGATCTATTAGTCATACCTTCTACCATACCTTTACCATGAAGTATTGAAAGCCCTTCTGTCCAATATGTCCAAGCCTTTGATGCCACAGCATGGTCTTCTCTCTAGATACCACTAGATTTTCTGCTCCACTTTCAGGAACCACAGAACTATTGCACCCATCAACAACAGTGATACCTTGCAGCTTGTACAAAGGTCCAATTTCAACTCCTTGCATCAATACCAACGCTCCTCAAACCATCTTGCAGGTATCATTCTTGAACATTGTTCTTACAACTGCATCATCCAACTTGCTTACAAAAATCAGATTTCTGACTAATTTAGGAATATGCAAAACACCCGAAAGTGTTCTAACCCTTCCACCTTGTAACTTCAACTTTACTTTTCCACGACCAATGATTCTAGCCTTCCTATCATCCCCCAAGAAGACATCACCACCATCATATTTCTCATACTCGCAGAACCACTCTCTATGGGGAGTGAAATGAAAGGATGCACTTGAGTCAATTAATCATGCTTCATGATCTACATGTGTACTTGAAGAAGCCAAGTAAACATCCCCACCTTCATCTGAGGTGGTTTTCGCTTCTACAGAAGGAGCATCATCAGATCCCTTTCCTTTGTGGGGAGCTTTAGATTTACACTCCTTTTTGTAGTGCCTTTCCTTTCCGCATTTCCAGCACACCACCTTTACAAGTTTTCCTGGAGATTTAGATCTCCCACTCAATGACTTATTTTTGTTTCTGTTCTGGGATCATCCTCATAAAGGAAATACATCACCATTCTAGCTCTTCATATTTTATCATCTCATCTCCTTTGTCAACAAGGATAAGACTATCTCATCAAACTGCAAGGCAGTTGCATTGCTACCTATTGTAATAACCAGACTTTCCCACGAATCTGGTAGAGAACACAACAAACTAATGCACATATCTTCATCTAAAATTTTGATATCAACAAACAATAACTGACTTACCACAATATTAAATGCATTTAGATGTTCTGTCACCGAGTCTCCATCTTTCATCCTCTGGTTATATAGCTTTTTCCGTAGGAACATTTTATTCACTAGAGACTTAGATTGGTAAAAAGTCCCTAACTTGTCCCACAAAGCCTTCACGGTAGCTTCCCCTGATACATTCAACAATACTGAATCTGAGAAACACAATTGAATTATCCTCTTTGCCTTCCGATATAACTTCTTCCATTCTTCATCTGAAACTCTCGTTGATTTAGTACCTGGATCTACCGTGATCCATTGATCTTTATCCACCAATAGATCCTCCATCTTGAGTTTCCACAACTCAAAACTCTAACCATTAAATTTATCGATCTCTATCTTTCCATTGCTCGCCATCTTCTTTTACCACTAGAATCGATCTTGCAGATCTCCCACTGAATAGGGTCTACCACAGGCCCAAGAAAAACCCCACAGCAACAAAGGCATCCCCATGAAGCTACAATGGCTATGATACCAAATGTAGGTTTTAACCCCATACAAAAATTACCTACATACGAATTCTAAAACACATAAAATAAACAATGCGAGAGCATAACACATAAAACACATATACACAGAGATTTTCCCCTAGATCCTAAAACTAGGACTACTAGCTTGATTTTTCATTATTGTCCTTCAATGTTACAATACATATTTATGCATGCCGAAGCATCCAATACCATGGACCGAAAACCATCGCATCCAAAAACATGTACGAAAATCGTGCACAAAACCATAGATGGGTCCCCCCAACCTAACATAGTTTCCAAAACTAAAATTTTCCCGGGCGCTACCCCAGACCCCATAGAGTGGGGTTACTTGCACCCCTCAAACCCCTTGTGACTCCCCCCGCTACACAATCGGTGCAACAAAGGGGGGGCTCCGCCCCCTTCTAACCCCTCGGTTAACTATGTGGGCTAGTCATGGAAAGAATATAACACAACCCAACATATCAGAAGAGTATTCTTTTCAGGTAGGGATATTTTAGAAGAATGCAGCAGGTATGGAGACGTTGTGCACCAATATGATTCAGGGTTTCATGAATTTGTTGTCTATCGTAAAGTTAATAAAAATCCTAATGATGACCTAGAGGAGCTGCATTATTATTCCTTTAAAGAGTCTGAAGAAGAATGAAAAATAAAATAGGATCCCATACATGATGCTCCACATCTGCAGCCTCTCAAGTTGAAGAAGATGAATATTGTGACTAAAGATAAATCGAAGGTTGCTTCTATTGGGGATTATTGGGATGTCCAAACCACTCATGAAATATTTGACCTACTTAAAGAATATGATGATTTATTTCCCTGCTCTATCTCATAATTAGATAAAAGGAGATTTGGGAAAGATGAAAATAAATTTGAATCTAGATGTGAAGCCCATCAAACATCGACCATAGATATTGAATCCATGATTCATGGAGAAAGTGAGGAGGGAAATTGAGAAAATTCTGGTCACTGGCCTTATATTTCTGATTAATGAGGCTTAGTGGCTAAGCCTCATCATCATCTAGGATAAGAACGATCCAAAGGAAATTTGAGTATGTGTTGATCATCACAGTCTTAATCATGCATGTGTACATGACCCATTTCTAACCCCCTTTAGTGATGAAGTCTTGGATAATGTTGGGGGTAATGAGGCCTATTATTTTACAGATGGTTTCTCAAGGTATCATCAAGTTCACATTGCAAAAGAAGATAATAAGAAGACAACATTCTCTACTGAATCAAGATCCTACGCTTATAATGTTATTCCCTTTGGGATGAAGAATGCCCGAGATATTTTTTTGTGCATTGTTATTGCCACTTTTTGTGAATATATACATAAGTTTCTCGAAGTTTATATGGATGATTGGAGTCTTTATAATTTTCTCAAGAATCACCCTAGCTTGCTAAAGGTTATGTTTGATAGGTGCAGACAACTTAAAATATTTTTGAACTTGAAGAAATGCATTTTTGTTGTGCCTTTTGGAACTTTACTAGGGCATACTGTCTGCAAGGAGGGAGTATGTGTGGACCCTTCTATTAGAGCCTAAATCTACCTCAGGCTAAGAAAAGTAAGATCCAGGACCAACATCAAACCACACTTAACCTCATAGCTAGCCCTACCAAGTCGGGAGAGGGCTCTCTCCTGGTCAATCTCAGCAAATTATAATCGATGTGGGCTTGAGAAGACTAATACAAATACTGATCTTAGGATAGTTATGTGTGTGAAAGAGTTTGATTTGAATTTAAAGATGTTTTGTTGGCTCAGATGGAAAGGCAGATTTTGGGTGCGGGGAATGAGGCTTAGTCTTGCAGAGATCTCAATGGGGCAAGGTAGGAAATTGTTTTTGGCACTTCAAATTGAATGAGATGGAAGGATTAGATAGGTGAGGAGTTGAAGAGGCCAAGAAAACTCATGGATCCTCTTCAAACAGCTGAAAACATCAAAAACTAAAGCAAACCCAAGGTAGAGCACTGCAATTTCAATGGATTCTACCTTTCTCCCTTGTTTGATTTAGCTAAGAACACACAAGATAGATAATGGAATACAATCACATAAATAAATTCAAATTACAAAATAAAGCACTGTACCAAGATAAATTTCCACATGAACCCCAAAGAGTGCTGCAAACCCTGGTCTTAATTCCTTAGCCAAAATGCTAATATGAGTGTACAATGAAGCTCTTTACTTTCTCAAGAGTCCAACCATGCTAATGACTGAAAATCCACATAATATAGACAAACCATAACTCATCCTAGCCTCTAGGGGTCGAGCTCACATTTTTAGGAGCTGTTCCAACGAATTCTAAACTAAGAACTAGAAATTAGGCAGTGGAACAACATGCCTCTAGAAACAAGGGAACTGATTCATTCAGTTTCAAACAACTTTTTAACAGATGAATCTACGTCCATAAGTGAAAATTTGAAATATTTACATCATGATCCATCAATGTACATTAAATTACATCATAAATTTGACATTAATAAGGTAAAAAATTCAAACTGGCGAAAGCTAGGGGAAAAATAGAGCATTCCTGGTCAAACTGGGTCAAATTTCCTCTATGCGTTGCACCTGATTCTCTATTCGTAGCGCCTGTTTGGACCAACTTTTGGAGGCCTTCCCGGTGTCCAAATTCACTCCAAGTGTGCTTGTTGGCAAGGTCTACCAGTCTTCGTTCCAACCCAAGTTGAAATTTTCAGTTTGGCCTCCATTTTCCCATCCAAAATTCAATTCTCCCAACACTGCTACCTGTGTATGAAAATAGGGGTAGTAAGGTCATTTTTTGAGTGTTTTGGACATTTTTGAGGGCTCAAAAGCTGTTCAAATTTCTTGGCCATTGGTAGGAATGCATATTTTTCCATGTCAAATCCCAAAATGCTGAGTTTTTGTGATTTTGATGATCCCATCAAAAGCGAGCGCTAGGTGGCACGACGCATAGAGAAAAAAATTTTGTGTTAAAAATGTCTATACGTAGCGCCTTTTTGTAGACCAGTTTTGAGGGCCCTCCTGGTGTCCAAATTGGGTGAAAAATAGCCCATTGGCAATATTATTGAGACTACTTTTCAACCCAACTAGAATTTTTGAATTTGGAGTTCATTTGCCCTGTCAAAAATCAAATCTCCCAAGACTGGTCAAAATGTGAAAAATGAGGCTGCCTAAAGGAAGAGTTCTGTTACAGTCAACTTTTTAAGGTCTTCCTCAACCCCAAATTGAGGTCATGACAGCTCAGTGGAATGATATATGTGTCTAGTTATCATTTGACTCATCAAGAAAGTCATAAGGCCAACCAAGCTAGGAGAAAGCTTTATCTTCCCAAGGTCACTTTAGAGGTGCATCAATTCTCCTGAGGCTATTGTACTTTTGACATTTCTCTAAAACCATGATACCTGTGTAAAACATGAAGGGGTTTTTTCTTCCTTGGTCTATTTTGGACAAAAACCTCTCTCAGTTTTCCCAAATTCGCCTTTTCATGCTCAGAAACATCATTGGAGTAAAACCTATCCCGATGTGTGGAACAGGGGATTTGTCGAAATGAGGTGAAATGAAGGGGATAAGGGGCTTCTAAATTCTTGAGAAAATTTTTGGAAGTAGGGAGGGATGCTAGGAAGTAGGGGAAAGTATAATTTCAAATATTGAGTGAGGGGAAGGGGTCCAAAAGGGCAAAACACAGGCCTAGTCTACAAAATTGTCAAGTTGTAGCAAGAAACTACAGTTTGTGCGAAAATGAGGAATTTGGGGGATCTCAATGATGGGAAGTGTTTAATAAGGTACATTAAGGATAGGGGAATGTGTATGAACATCAGGATACAAGTTTTTCTGATGATTTAATCATCCAAGAGAAATTACCCTCAAAACCCTAGGAGAGGGAAGTGAACCTTACCTAAGCGCAACTGAAGCATGAACAAGGTGTAAAATGACCCATTGGAACCTGACATGATGATGAAAACCCTATGAATGATGGTACAGTCAGCTAAATGGTGATATGAAGCTCTTGAGACAACCATTAAGGTTTGGGGATTTATAGTTAGGATTTGGGAAAAATGGGAAATGGGGATAGCGATCACTGAATATGGGAATCAGGGAATGGGTGGATAAGCTGAGAAAATAAATGGAGTGAAAAGTGAGGGAGTGGTAGAATGAACTTGGAAATAAAATGACAAGTACAAAACCCTAGGTAATGGATTTTAAGAAATTGTAAGATATTAGGGTTTGGATTTTCTTTTACACAACCACCATAAACTTGAAGAAAAACAACTTCACTAGCAAGGAAAAGATCTTGATTTACTTGCACACTAGAAGAGTTGAGAGATTCTAGCAATTTGAGGGAGTTTTTAAGCAAATCGGGCTTGGCAGCTCTATGCGCCACACCTCAAACCCAATGCATCGTGCCTCCTATATGCGCCACGCCAATATAAATTTAACACTATGGAGGGCGGCCCAATGCGCCATGCCACTTGTATGTGCCGCACCTCTCACCCAATGCGTCGCACGTCCAAAACGGGAACTCTTTGCTGCGATTTTTCTTCCTTTCTCCAACATGACCTTCACTTTGCTCAATATTTCTTCTCTAAGTTCCAATGAGCTTTTAAATTGTAAAGATGATTTATATACAAGAGCTTTTGATTTTTCCTTCATAAAACCGACTTTTATAATGTTTGCAATGTGACTTTACTTGTCAACTCTATTTTTTGAGCTTTTCACTTTTTTGAGCCTTCTGATGAACTAAATGACTTGATTTTTCTTGATTTTTGTTTGGTTTGCAGGGGATGAAGCTACTGAGGCTAGGTAAGGAGACCAGGGTTGCCTCTAAACTGATTTACATATGAAAGAACTGAATTTACATCAATTTATACAATGAAAGCCTAAAATACTCTATTTTTCCTCAAAACAGAGTTTTGAGGAAAAATACTTTTTTGAGTGAAATGTATTGATAATGGAACTTTATTCAACCACCTCATGCGCATGCTGAATGTTATTAGACATTTTGGATAACTTTTTGATGAAACCCTAGACCTAATGAAAGTGAAACCCTAAAAATAACTTTTGGAATTTTAAAAACAAAAAGGTGATTGCATATGATCTTGATAAATGAAAATGGGTGAGCAGGTAAAAGACATGAGGGAAAATGTACAACAAACCACTATCGTTAGATGATCCATGCTCCTAATGGAATGCAACTGACTAAGCGAGACACCTAATATGCAATGCAACAAGAGGAATTGATCTCTGATGGAGGGATGAAGATACTGAAACTAACACCTTCTAAGGTTGCGATAATACTAAATATGCCGCCACCCACTTATGTCTGATAGTTGTGGTAAAATTTGGTACATAGTTCTTATTATTGCAGGTTTATAAGGAATTATGCCTCAATCAAAACACCACTCAAGAAGCTTTTGAAGAAACATGAACACTTTTTGTGGGTTCCTAAATGTGATGTTGAATATTATACTTTGAACGAGAAGCTTGGAAGTGCACCTGCTCTGGTTTACCCTAAATGGAATACGCAATTCCATGTCCATGTTGATGCATCTAGAATTTCCTGAGGACCTTTACTAACGCAACCGAGTAACATAAACGTGGACCATCCTATCTACTTTGTAAGCAAGAAACTTTCCAATGTAAAGAATAATTATAATAATAGATAATGAGAAGATTTACGTATGACTTATTGTCTCCAAAAATTCTAACATTATTTGTTGGGAGGTCTATTCGAGTTTATCACAGATCACACCACGTTGAAATATTTAGTCAATAAGTCGGTGCCCAAGGGAAGAATTTGTCAGTTGCTATTGTTATTTTAGGAGTTTACTTTTGAGGTGATTGTCAATCTAGGAAGATCTAATGTGGGGACATATGATTTGTCTAGGATAGAGTGAGAAGAATTGGGGGGATCAATTCATTATCATTTTATGGATGCTCATTTGTTTCATATTGAAGTTGTCCCTAATTAATCTAAAGATATTTCCACTTTTCTTGCTACAGGTCATTGCCCTTTTGATTATAGTACTCTACAAAAGAAACATTTAGTGGTCAGAGCCATGGAATATCAACTTATTGCAGGACAACGATATAAGATGGGGCTTGATCAAGTTTTGTGTCGTTGTATCCTTTACCACAAACGAGAACGTGTATTATGGGAATGTCATGTTGGAGTTCTTGGAGGTCATGTTGGAGGTAAAAAACATTCTTTAAAGGTCTTGCAACTTGGCCTTTGGTTATAAACTCTCTTTAGAGATGCAAAAGAATATGCCAAGACTTACTATGTCTATCAATGGGTTGGTTGACTGTCGCGTCATGGTGAAATGCCCTTGCATATGGTACATGATTTTTCTGCTTTTGAAAAATGGGTTGTTGATTTTATTGGGCTTAGTTTCCCACATTCTCATCATTCACATGCTCGTTATATCATTACCACAATATATTATTTGACGCGTTGGGTGGAAGTTGCTCTCATTAAATATTGCATTGCTGATAAGGCTTCTTGGTTTATTTTTGAAAAAATTATTACCATATTTAGTTTCCCACGAAGTATTACAAGTGATCAAGGTTCCTAATTCATTAATGAAATAGTTCAAACTCTACTGCATAATTTTATGATACAACATCATAAGGTCACTCCTTATCATCCGCAAGCCAATGGGATTGTCGAAGATTTTAATAAAATTTTGGAGAAAGGGCTTACAAAGATTTGTTCACAAACAGAGATGATTGGGATGAACGAGTTCCTACTACTTTGTGGGCTTACCAAACTACAGTCAAATGGTTGCACAAGTATACTACTTTTGAATTGGTTTATGGGAAAGAAGTTGTTGTTCCTGCTAAGTTTATTGTTCCTGGCCTTTTTATTTCTCATGCAACTTGAATGTCTAAAGATAAGTCCATTCCTAAATGAGTTCTTGAATTATTGCAGTTGTATGAGTCCGAATTTCTTGCTTATTTTCATCAAACTATTGAGAAGGATCATTAAAATGATTGGCATGATCGACACATAAAAAATAAATCATTTTCTATGAGATACCAAGTACTAATTCATGACAGTAAGTACTATAAGCATACTAGTAAGCTCCAAATGCATTGCCTTGGCCCTTTTTATGTTAAGGAAATCAAAGATTCTGGTGTTCTTCGTCTTGCTCAATTAGATGTAATGCTCTTTTCTATATGGGTGAATGGCACTCACCTGAAGCCCTATTTTTTGTTCCAAATCGAAATAATGTGTCCTCTCCTTGAGAGAGAAGTAAGTAGGAGTTAGGGTAGTAGCCTCAATAACTCTTTTGACATGCGAGTAGTTTTTGTGTTTTCTGTCTTTTATGAAAATTTGTTTTCTTTTCAGTTGTGACCCACCGCAACCAATTTTGGTCGAGGGTATTTTTTCATGTCTTGTCCTTTTAATGTCATCATGTTGACAATGTTCGACCCACAAACATTCATGAGATCTCCCCAATGTGAAGTTCCAATTAGACCTCACACTCTTTGGTGTAGGAGTCCCACTCAATATAAAGGCTCAGTTGTTGAATCCTTGAAGATTTGACTTGGCTCTAACTGTCAACAAGATAGGGGGATACAATGGTGTCTTCAAAAAGCAAGAATGTGTGCCCGGTGGGTGTTTAGTTGTAAATGTTTAAATCTTTTTCTACTATGGGGAGGGGAGAATAGTGAGCCTCTAAGTGAGAGGTAGTAGTATTACCTAAGAAGAGACACAAATGAACAAGTAGGATCCATCTAACATCAAATGGAATAGTCCACCAAGGATGTGACAGTCGTTATAACTAACGAATGAAAAAAGATATGTCTAATATCTTGCAGAATAGTCCACAAGGATGTACATCAATAACAACCATTACAACACATTCTCAATAAGATAAGTACTATAAAAACTGAAATAGTTCAGCTATATTAGCACATGTGAAAGAAAACATGAAATACAAACATCTGTAAAATAGTCGTATAAACATTCATAATCCATTCATGAAGAACGTGCTGGACTTGAAGTCCTCGATTATTAACTAAAAGTTCAAAGACACATGTTTACAATGTACATCACCAGCTCCAATAGTGGAGCATTAGATACACCCCTTGCTTCTCAAGAACTGATTTGTCTCATACAATGAGGGAGTATATATAACCAAGAGTGATTCTTTAACTACCCTCATGACTATTTGACTTGCTATGACTTTTCAACTTACACGACTCTTTACATTCAATGTGTGTCCTTTGGATTTCCAGTTACAATAAATTTTGAAGACAATATGCATGGTCCACCATAGTGATGTGGCATATGACCACTCATGACATGACATGACATGACACTACTGACATGGACTACATGATGACGTGGAAATTTCAAGCCACTATTGCTGCTAAGTGCTAGATTTCTTGTTGAAGAAGCTTTATTTTCACCTCTTTATGGCTTAGTGATGAGAAATATTCAATGATCTCAAGTCTTGGATAGTGGCAGAAAACTAGTGTCCCTTCACTTTCTCTTGATCAATCAACTTGTAATTTTAGCTACAAGAGAGTCTCTAAGCATTCTTCCCTCCTTCTTCTCCTTCTCCATCATCTTGTCATGATATGATAAGATACTTGTTCTTGTAATTCAATCATGATGGGATGACATCAATCTAAAAACCCCATAGTCTAAGATGATGCATTCGGATCCACCAACTGAGCCTGGAATAAGTGACAGGATGGGAAGAGGGACTCTAATGTAGTAGCCAGGGGAAAATATTAAGCTGTGAAACTACATAGTGCGTAGCTCAGGAAGGCCTGAGAGACAAGACTACGTAGTTTCCGTAGCCAATGGGACAGGTTGAGGGAATGGGCACTAGGGAGCTAATTGTGTAGTTCTGTGAGTCAAAGAAATTTTGGCTATTATGCAACTGCGTAGTTCAAGGGCTTAAGGGATGTGCTTGAGGCTTGAGGATGCGAAGTTCACAATTCAAGCTAGGCTAGGGACATGATTACGCAATTATGGAAGTCAAGGCTAGGCCCAGGGCATAGCAACCATGCAGTGCAACAGTCCTGGGAGGTAGGAGCTATGTATTATGCAGTTCTAAGGAGCATGGTCACAACTAGAGGATCAATATTGCATAATGCTCAGCTCAAGGGAGGCGTAGTGAAGCTAGGTTGCTCAGTCGAGAAGTTTTTTTGAAAAAGGCTAAGTGTGAGATCAATATGATTGATGATGAACTTTGAATGTGATCACACACTTAGAATATTTTGATGACATGACAAAATAGACCATCCAAACACTTGAACAAATCATTTCCCTCCATGCCACAACTTTCTGACAAGTTACGTCAAGTGCAACACTTAAGATAGACATTGGGACGGTTGTGATGACACTTGTGTTACAATGCTCTTAACCTTGTGAATAAGTGAGACAAATGTTTACATAGTAATACCAACTCATATACAGAAAGATAAACCATTGAAACCATGAGCATATTCTCATACACATTATGCAACAACCAAACATGCCAAAAGATGACAATTTACCCAACATGCAAAAGGGCACAAAACACTTCAAGAAATCTCATGAAATAAGCTCTAGTGTTTGAAACAACAGTGTAAATGACCAAGCAAGGCTTTGAAATTGAGTGTAAGAAACTTTTTTGGAGAGCGTTGTAACAACTACAACACTTGGTGACACACTAGTTGAATTGATTCATTGTGTGGATTACTTTGGCCTTCCCACCTACCCTATGAATAGACATGGTCCCATTTATGCCTTCTCGGTTGAACACTGCATAATATTAATGATATCACAATGTTTCGAGAAGAGAAGGGTAGTGTAGTTCACGAGCTTAATATTTTCAGAGTATAATTTTTCATCTCTGGTGTTGCTCCATTGCCAGCAGGCCTGGACAGTACCCCGATGGAGTCATGCTGGAAAATAAACATTGCTCAACTGCCAGCGATCCTAGACAATACCCTGACAGAGTTTCTTGTTTCACCTCTCCATTTAGGAAGCATTTATGTTCTTTTGTCTTTATTTATTTATTTTAAATAGAAATATGCATAACAATCTTTTATTTTGGGGCAAGAGAGGTATCCCAAATAATTGAGAGCAGAAGCGATTGTTCCTTCAGAGAAGCATATAGATACCTTTGATTTAAGTTTTCCTATTTAGATTTTTCCGCTTCTCTGCTTCTACTGATTAGATAAGCGCGAAAACACCGAAACATAAATAACAAGTATAGGCACAAGGTTTCTTGAATAAACATAGCTTCATGGTTGGACCAAAACTCTCCTTACGAATGGATCATATTTTCTGTTGGAACTTCATTGGACAAAAGATATAACCAACAAAAGGAAGATGTACAGAAGGTTAGCGAAATGTTGAAGTCTCACAAGACTATTTACAGTTTAGTCACAGATATACTAAGAAGTGACAATGTGTGCATGCAACAGTTTTTCACATGACGGAAAAAAACAAAACCTAAGAAAAAAAGAAAGAAAATACTATGTACACAATGTAGGGAACAACCCTAGATCTTCATTAGAAGTAATGTTTTAAGTCTTGGCCATTGAGAAGGAGATAGTCAATATTCCTATCAAGTGATTGAATATGATAAGTGTGCTGACCAAGCCTTTTGCCTACTATGAATGGTCCAATCCATAGGGATTGAATCTTAGTATGCTTGCCTTTGTCCTCGTGGGATTTATCCCACTTCAAGACTAAGTCATGCACACTAAAGTTGTTCTTCCCTGCAAAATTCTTGTCTAACCACCTCTTGATACAATTATGATGAAATGAAATTTATTCTTTTGCTTTAAACCTTTCTTCCTATAGCTTGCGAAGAGTGTCCATCCTATGCTTCAGTTATAGACATTGCTTGCCCTGGGATTCTTGTGAGAATTGGAGGGTAGGAAAGTAGATGTTGGGTGGGAGGATGGCTTCTTTTCCATATTCGAGGAAGTAAGGAGAGTTGTTGAGGGAAGGCTTCAACATGACTTGGCCATCCCATAACGGATTTACCAAAGCAGAGTGCCAAAACGCAGAGAATATGGTACTTCTGATAATTCAAATTAGGTCCTTATTCCTGGATTTAGCAAGAGCATTGTCCCGTCAATAATAATTAACTAAATGTTTCAATATAATTTCATTTTCAATGCAAACTTGTAAAGTTTTAATGATGAGAAATACGTTGCATTCTCAAAAACAAGTAAAGTAGGAATGTTGAACCTGGAAATAATGTTTTGTTGAAGGAAATTTATGACTTCCTGGTCATTCACCTATTTCAGTGGAATTGCTTTTATCCATCGTGTGAAGTAATTTTTGGAATTAAGGATGTAGCAGTGTTGCTTTAATAAATGCAAAAATATTTCTCCAATAATATCCAAGCCACATTGTTGAAAAGGTTCTTCCAATGCAATGGGCTACAATGGGGTGGATGACTTCTTGCTTTTGTCGGCACACTGCTGACATACCGAGAACTTGCGGGTGTAAGCGTGATGATTTATGAATAATTTAGGCTAGTAAAATCAGTCCCGCATGACCTTATGTGCCGTTGTGTTTCCCACAAAGTGGCCCCCAACTAGTCTATAATGGATATCATGCAATACCTTTTATGAATCATGTGTTTCCAAACACCTAAGCAGTATGCTATTTTGGTGCTTTCTTAAAAGTGCTCCATTCACCAATTTGTAGGATAATGCTTTAAGTTTGAGTACCCTCTTCTAAAGCATAAATGTGTGAGGGAACAACGTCGTGCTCAAGGTATTAGCGCACATTAGCATACCAAGGGCTTATGCTAGTTTGCCTACCTAGTGATTCCATTGTCTGGTACAAACCGTTCAGAGCTTAGGATGAAGCCAGGAAGAGCATGTTCACCTAATGACTGGCCTCTAGAACCTAATAACCAGGGGATTCTGTATTCCGTCAATTTTCCTTCCCCCTCCATAACCCTAATTAAACTCACTGTATTAACCCTAAAACTGGCAAAGGCTGTTATTGCGTTGTTAGGCCAAAGACAAAGCCTTTTCTTTCTTCAAGGGTGTAAAGGGTGTTTCTTCTAATACTATAACCCGAAGAACAGGCCCTATATTATTAGGGCGGAGCCACTCACTATTCCCCAATGGTGGGGGGTCACTCAACTATCAACTTATGGTGGGGATTTCTCTCAGACTTACCGCTACCCGCGTTACCTGTTACTACTCCCTTAACCGCAACTGCCCTAGATCATTATATGCAACAGCCGAGTTACAGTGCACAGCCCTCCTCTATAACCCTAACAACTGACTCCTATTAAATGTTTTAAGTGCGAAGCCCGATCATAACCCTTCCTCTGAGCCTGCTGTATTTCATTTCACTACAAGACAAGACAAAAGATTCTTTCTTGATTTACACAGGGAAGGGTCACTCGGCGTTGTACATCCTAATTTCTTGATCCCGTCATGAAATATATTCTTCTTCTTCCTTTGTGTTCATTGCTTTTGTTGCTAGTCGATAAAGACCATGGCCCTTAATTGTGTAGACAGGCTTGATCTATAGATCATATTCTTCAAAACAAGTTATCTAGTTCACTCTCCTTTCACCCAGCTCTTGTTGAATGAGTAATGATCTGACTGCTAGGTGTAAAACAAAGATAATGCAATGATTTTTTCAATAGGTAGGGCCGAAAGTGCTTTACCTCTCTGTATACCACATGTTACACATCATTTTGTCACTCTCCCTGTACTCCCCATTCCTTGATCCTGGAGGACCTCTAAAATGAACCCTATATGCTTACCCTTCATGAAGAAAACCCCATTGTGACCCTCTTCACGAGCAGATCAATTCCCTTTGGCACCATTTCCCCTGAAACTTCTGTTTTTCCCAGTTTACAACCGAAGCTTCTAGCTCTAGAAGCTTCGTAATGGAAGTCTGGTAAATGTTTTGGATGGATGGGGTCGAGGATGTCAGTTTGGGCTCCTTTCCCCTATAATGATGGAAATACCTCAAGGGAGAAGACCTTCTCCCATGAGCAGAGGATCCATCTCCCATCCATTCAACCTATATAAACCTCCCTTTTTCCCAAGCACAACCTAGTTTTAATATTGGTGTGCTAGTGCAAATTAAGTTTGGATTAAACAACAAGATATTCATAGTTGTAGCTCTCTAGTTGTGTGAGGGAGAAGTGTGATTTTGTTTGGAGTGAATCCTAAAGCAAAGAGCCTTAAAACTATTGTTGTTGAGGCCATAAATGAATGCTAGCAGAAGTGTGTGGGAACCTGGTCCTGTCAGAGGAGAACGACAACATCAAGGCAATGGTTGTAATCTCTTCTTGATTCAATATATATATGAAATTATCAATTTATTTCCTACATGATTTGTCATCTTAAATATTCATGGCTTAATGTTTCTTGATTTGTTAAGTAAGTTGAATTACAATTTGTCTATTATCACGGTTATTATTTGTTGTTGTTTACTTGTTTCAGGTGTTTGAAGAAGGAAGAGAGAGATAGATGGAACGAGCAAGCAAGGACATCATCAAACTGAATAAGTGTACTAAGAGGTAGGCCCTCTTAATTGGTTATAACCTAAGGAAATCTTCCATAAAATGTGTCAGTTGTGGCTAGACCCATTATTAGGATAGAGAAATTTAATTATGTCGGCACTTATAATTTTACTTCACCACAAATTGGTGACCATACTAGGGAACCAATCCTTTTATTTGTCTTAGATTTCATGATTTCACGTGAACTTGTTTAGTTCCACTTTTTCCCTTTGGTTATGTTTTTTTTCTCCTACTTATTGGCCTAGGTTTGAAATTCATAATAGCAGACCTAGTCCCTGTTTCAAAATTTTTTTCTTGGCTCCCTCAATCAGCGTGCTTAATCTGTTAACAATCATGCCGATCAACATGATATGCTAAGAAACAGTCGCACCGACCAGTCTCTGGCGCTTGTTGTCAGTTAGGTAGTCATGTCGATGCCTGTAAATGAAGATTAGGGTTTGTCCCCAATCTTGGCCAGTGTGTTTTGCTTTCATGATTTTGATCCCGTAAGCCTTTTAGACTATTTTCTCCTTGACTATAAAGTTACTTTTCATTTGGTTTTGTTTTCTTGTTGGATTATCATCTTTCTGCTTGATTTCTTGAGTCATTGAGTGGTTAGTGATACTAGGGAATCTATATTGTCATCCATTCAGTTGTTTGTGAACTCAGCGAGTCGAGTTCTAGCTGTACTTACTCCTTGCATTTCATTTGTGGTTCTTTTACGACTTTGACTTCCATTACACAAGTTTGAAAAGTTTTCATTTTCTTGTCTAAACATTTCTTTTCCGTCATGGATTACGTTGCTTGTCTTGTTGTCGGTAAATTTGCTGTTCATTAGTCTAAATGAGCCTCCCTTTTCATGTTTTCATTATCTTGGAGAGTTGATTGTCTCGAAAACTCTTTCATTGAAGTGTTGTATGTGAAACGTTTATTTCATTGTTTCATGAAAAGTATGAAATTCTAGTTTGTTGCATCATTGTGCTATGATAGCCTACATCATTAAAGACTAGGATTGCATTGGCATTTGAAAATGAAAAGAACTCTTTTGCTCTTGAAAGGACTGTTAGAAATGTGCTTGGTAGGAAATTAGGAATTGGAATGCATTTTTCATTAGTTTACTTTTTCAAAAAGTGAAGTAGTGAAAGATCATTTTCTTTCAATTGCTTGGTTGTTTTCATTCGATTGTGTAGTTTCTACCCTCTCTAGTGTACGCAATTCATCGAATTGATAGGGTCTTGCCTCATTTAGTTGTATTTAGGGTTTTTCAAGTTGCATCACTAAGACATGAAAACTGAAATGTAACTCAAGATAAAATTTAAAATGAATTCCATTAACGTAAGGTACATTTGACATTTGACGATCATATCTAGAAGGTCTAGGCTAGAGACATGTTCTGGCGTCTTTAAACCTAGCAAATGTCATTAGCTTCGGCATTAGAGAGTGCTAGTACGGATTTGTGCTCCTCGTACCATCCAGTGTATAATGGGAGATCCCTCTAGGCTGCAACTCTTTATCCTTAGGGAGCCGAGTCTACCGCCTTGCAAACGTGATACATTGAACATAACATTCAGGGAGATTTCCTGCTCGTACTTCTCAGTTCACAAGGAGGTATTATCCAATTCATGGTTCCCTGGTAATCTGTTAGGCCCATATACTACTAGTGTAACCCCTTATTGTTATTAGTACAACCCACTTATTATATTGATGTACCCATGTAGTGCCCATATTGTTACTATTATGCCCCATAGAAGCCCACTATTGTTATTATTGTGCCCTTACATTATTATTGTTATGTCGCCTCTGATTATGGTATGACCCCTTAGACTCCTATATATAGAAAGGAGGTCTTTTCGTTTTTATAATCAAAGAATTGTTCATTTGTGTAATGTAAAGGAGGTTGCCCCCTTGAAGAGGCTGAATTATAAGGCATTGATCTCTATTTTATATCTTTTTTTGAGTTGGTTTCATAGCATTTGGTATCAGAGCTTTGGATTCTAGGGTTTCGCTACTCCAAACAAGTCATCGTGGCATTTTCACTATAACTTCTTTTTCTGCGAAATTTCAAAAGATAAAAAAAATAACCCATTTGAGAAGACATCGCGTTGAACGTCGGGTTTGAATTTAAGAGCTTTTCGCGCTATATTTGCCGAGATATGATCTCAGGAAGTTGGTCTTTTTGCAGACTCCTGGATTACATTCCAAATAGGTGACCTGGGGAAAATAATCATAACTTTCTCTCTGAGCATCAGATTGAAATTTCGTAAGAAGTTACAGAAAGAGCACGAACTTTAGTTTCCTCTGTTTATTTTTTAGTGCCAAAGGTCGAAATAGTGACTCATGGCATGTCGTACAATTTCGCTCTGCTGAACTAGTCTATAATCAAGTCACTGTGGGAGATTTTGCATAACTCTTCCTTGGAGAATCCAATTTGGATCATATTGGTGGCATTGGAAAGAGGACAGAGAGGGCTACTGCAGGTCACAATTTTAGAACTTAAAGATCCAAAATTACAGAGTTACAGTCATTTCAAGATCGAGCTCCTAAAATCAAGTAAAAGCAAGATGAGGAAGTTTGATGGCAAGGATCCGATAAATTAGATACTTTAGATGGAGCAATATTTTGATCTACATGGTGTACCGCTGTTACAAAAGGTATGTATTGCATCTTCATATTTAGAACCAGATCAATTTTTATGGTATGAAGGGATTTTTTCTCATAACCAACTTGTTACGTGGTCAATTTTCACGGAGGAAATGATAGTACATTATGAGGATACAAAGAGCAACAGCTTCTTTAGAGCAACACCACAACAATTGGACAGAGTAAAAGGGATTTGTAACATGGTGGAAAGCAAAATGATAGAAACCAGGAACCTCTCACAACTATAAAGATCAAAGTGTTGTTTCTCCTAGCCTTCCACAACCTACAAGGGTTACACCACAACAATTGCAAGAAAAAAGAGAGAAAGGGCTTTCTTACAATTGTGATAAAAAATGCACTGAAGGTCATAAGTGTGCTGAGAATAAATTATTTTGCATATAATATGAAGAGGAGGAAGAAAAGGATCGAGAAACATCAAAAGAAGAGGATATACGCCAGGACCCCACCCCAGAGAAAGAAGAAATGAATCAGACCATATCCTGTAAATCATTGGCAAGAATTACCACTCCTCAAACTCTCAAGATAGAAGGACATATCAAGAAGAAAAAGGTGCAAGAAGTGAAAGATCACTCCGAGAAAGAAGAAATGAATCCAACCATATCTTGTAATTCATTGGTCGAAATTACCACTCCTCAAACTATCAAGATAGAAGGACATATCAAGAAGAAAAATGTTCAAGAAGTGAAAGATCACATCGAGCATCAAGAAATGAATCCGACCATATCTTGTAAAGGATTGGAAAAAATTACCACTCCTCAAACTCTAGAGATAGAAGGACATATCAAGAAGAAAAAGGTTCAAGCAGTGAAAGATCACATCGAGCATCAACAACAAGTTCTCCAACTTTTAAAGGATAGCGCCACTTTGGTGCAAAATCAAATGAAACAACAGGTAGATCAACATTGTAGTGAAAAATGTTTTGATGTAGGTGATTGGGTATTTTTACTACTACATCTCAGGCAAGCTATTTATGAGAAGGA
>APFE030479386.1:41383-83155 GCA_000404065.3 Pinus taeda
GGACAACACTTTTTGAAGGAGAGGGGCATGTTAGGCCCCTATACTACTAGTGTAACCCCTTATTGTTATTAGTACAACCCACTTGTTATATTGATATATCCATGTAGTGCCCATATTGTTACTATTATGCCCCATAGAAGCTCACTATTGTTATTATTGTGCCCTTACATTATTATTGTTATGTCGGCTCTGATTATGGTATGATCCCTCAGACTCCTATATATAGAAAGGAGGTATTTTCATTTGTATAATCAAAGAATTGTTCATTTGTGTAATGTAAAGGAGGTTTCCCCCTTGAAGAGGTTGAATTCTAAGGCATTGATCTCTCTTTTCTATCTTTTTGTGAGCTGGTTTCATAACATAATCCTATTTACCTAGATCATACAGAGTAGTCATTTTATCTTTTTGACTCAATTAACTTAAAAGATCATTCGAGCACTTGTCCTTTTGAGCTCGTTTCAAATTGAAAGAGATAGAGTCATCTTTGTTTCTTTCTCGACTCTTAAAAAATGAAAGAGCACCAGTGTTTTTATGCATCTTAATAATTGATTTCCCGTAATTCGATAACACCTTATTAGTCTTTTTTGAGACCAAATTCCCTTAAATGAACATTTTAAAGCATTGAATTTATTTTTTCTATCAACTAAGACAAGGTCATCGTGGCTGAACCATCTGGTTCACCCAGTTACTCTTCCTCCGTTCATCTAAAAGATTGTCCGAGGAGCCATTTCCTGAGTTACCAAAGTCACTTGAGAACCAAGGTGTTGAACTCGAAATTGTTCTGAGCATTCAACCTTTGTCATCCCGTCCTCCACCTACTTTACATACTGGGTCATCTACTGATATTGACTCGGAATCTCTGGAAAATCCTGTTCAAACTCCTAAGAACTCGCCGAACACTGACGACCAGCTTGGACTGGTTATCTACCCTCTAAATTCTCTGTTTGACCCTATTTTGATATCACCACAACATCCTTATGGTTTGTATGACCAGCTAGGTGTTCCTTTAGAACTATCCCCTCGTACTTCTTTGGCCATTCATCGTCATTTGTTCCCGGATATGGAACCCGAAGGCGATGCTCCAGTCACTTCTCCAGAAGAGTCAGAAGTTTCTAGTCCACACACTGTCAAGGAGGAAGAAAAACCTTTTCCTCCTAAGGGTTTCCCATATATATGGGGTATTCCTGCCAGTTTGTCACCTAACTATGTGTCTTTCACATAGTTGGTTTCAGGTACACCTAGTGCCTCATCATTTTACCATAACCCTGTTTGGGCATCAGGTGCCATGCTTACTTCAGGTCCGTTCATTGTGAACACAACTATCCAATAGGTGGTTACCTCAGTCTCGATGAAACCCATCGTTCCAAACACCCTTGTATCATCAGTCCCAGTCACTCGTCAGGCCCAACCAACGGATTCAAAGATTGTCTCTGTCAGTTCCTCCATCCCTATAGCTAGTGGCCAAGTTGTGCCACGGTCTATGGGGAATGACCTGAATGCTTCTATGGTCTCAAGTGCCACCAATGTGACTGGCTCATAAGCTCACATGCTTGGTATGAACTAGCCTTCTTCTGGTGTTATGCATAACCCTGTTAATCCTACTGGATCAAGCAATATCCAGTACCAATAGGTTAAGAATGTTGTTAGTCCATCTGGATTGAGCAATGTCTAGTATCATTAGCCCTATGAGGCTCAAGTCCAATACCAGACTCCTTACGTTCCATATGGTTCTCAAGGAATGGTTAATCAACCTTACACCCTTCACGCTGGGCAGTACATTCAGCTTGGCTCATCTTCCTTCTAGGGTGGCTATGGCCAGATTTAGTTCAGAAATTCCACGCACTGTTCAAGTACCCTCGCAACAACAAGGATAGCCTCTACAACAACAAGGGGAACCTTTGCTACTGCAAGGGAAACCTCTGTTGCAGCAAGGGCTATCCGTGCAATAGCAAGGGAAAATGATCCTGCAGTAAGGTAAGTTGCAACAACCGCAAGGTCAACCCTTGCAACACTTGCAGTAAACCGTGCAACAGAAGTTGCAGGGCCAACCTCTACATTCGTACGGACAAATTTGCAGACGCAAAGCCAACCCTTGCAACAAAAAGACCAACCTGGGCAGCAACAACCTTTGTATACATACCAACAGGGTCAGCCCTTGCAAGGGTAAGGCCAAGGTAAAGTCCTGCAGTAGTAGGCCCAAAATCCTAATGTCCTAGGTCAATCGGTTCAGAACCCTTTTGACAAAGGGAATCAGGTACAAAACCCTAACGCCCTAACGCCCTAGGTCAATAGGTTAAAAATCATTTTGGTCAAGGGCATCAGGTACATAATCCCTATGTCCAATGGCAACAAGTGTATCAACCTTATGCCCAAGGACATCAAATCCAAAATCCTCTTGTTCAAGGACAACACCTTCATCACCCGTATGTTCAAGGACAATAGGTCCAATATCCATATGTCCAAGGTCAAGAGGCTTAATGACCTTGTAGTGCATACGTTGCTTATCAACAACCTATGGGTAGATAGTTCTAAGGTATTAAAGGTCAAAATCCTCCCTATCATCAAGGCAACCCATAATGGTGGCAACATTAGATGCCATATGGCCAAAATACCCCACTATGGGGCCAAAATCCTTACTAGCAGTGATGGGATCCTCCGTTCGGACCCACTTACTGGCCTCCTATGCCTTTTAACACCTAATTGCCATTCTTGGCCACATTCAAGTTTCTAGATGTATCTCGTCTTACGAATGATCCAATCCTTCATTCACAATACTTGCCTCTGGTGCCATCCAAGATACCAAGCGATTGTCCAAAGTTTGATGGCAAAGTAAAAGAAGATCCTCAAGCCCATTTGATGACATATCACCTTTGGTGCTCGTCGAACTCGCATGTTGATGAATCCCTTCATCTCCGTCTTTTCCAACGAATCCTCACAGGCAGCAACTAAGTGCTACATTGAGCTTCCTCAAAGTACTTACCATGACTTTAACTCTTTAGCCATGGCTTTCCTCACGCATTTTCAGTTCTCGGTTCACTATGGAACTGGCACTTATTTTCTCACGTTTCTTAAGCAAGATATTGCAACACACATCTCTGATCACACCCATGAATGGAGACGTAGATGTCGACTGATCAAATTTTAAATTTTTGATCAGTTCCTCACTGAATGGTTCACTAAATAATTCGTGGCCCAATTTCTCGTGATATAGCTATGGGTGGATGCGTTACTAAAGAGAAAGCCATTGCTCGTGCCCAATACTTAGATCTAGTTTACTCTCAGTCTAGCACTTTGTATGAGTTATTACCCAATGCTTCGCAGCCATCATACGATTGCGCGCCATCAGAGTCACAAGTTGTACTTCCTGTCGATGGAGTTATTGGTTCAGTATCCCAAACCTTTGCTAAATCTTCTTCCAAATAGAAGTCGGTCTCAAATGCTATTCCTAATAGTTCTTCCCAAAATCCACCTGGCCCTGGTAAAACCTCAAAGGTCCACGCTATCTATTCTATCGCAGCAGATAAATCCTCGAAAGGTAAGAAGAAAGGCAAAGGAAAGGGTAGGGTTGATGCCTTGAAACAGAGTCCTCCCAAATCATCTACTAGTGAATCTTCACAATGGAAACATAAGTATCCCTGCCTCATTTGTGAGGAAGATCACTACACTAAGGATTGTCCCCGACGATCCAAAGTTAGTTGCTTGCTCAAAGAGACCCCCGTTGTCCTCAAAGAGCCATTTCCATCTTAGTAGAACCAAATGGTAGAGCAACCCCAATCATCTTCTTTCTCGGGATCTCAAGTGTTCATGATGAGTACACCTATTAATTTGGCTACTAGATCGAAAGATTATCAAAATCCTACTCTGGGAGTTGAGAAAGAGAAAGAAGCCACCCCTTCTTCTTCTACGCCGAGTTTTGGCCCTCTTTAGATTGAGTGCCCTAACCCTGATTCCGCTATACGGCCACCCTCTCGAGGTGTGTTGTGGAAATCCTTGTACGATTCTAATTCCCAAGCCACTCAACACTATAATGTTGTTGAGGATTTGGCTCAGGCACCATCAGCTATGTCGGCTCCTGAGGTGCTCCTAAGCTGCCCATCGCAGCGGAAATCTTTGTTGTCAACTATTGGGGATATCGATCACACCAATTCCAATTTGATATGTTTTGATCTAGAGAACCATGTTCCATGCCTCCCTCATTAGATTTCCTTTCTCATTCAAGTAATCATTAATGAGAAGACCATCCACAAGACTGTCATCGATGAAGGTGCTTCCACCTACATCATGTCAACCTTGTGTTGGAAGGCTATTGGTTCTCCTGCTTTGAACCAATCTCCGAGCACTTTGTAAGCTTTTCGTGGGCATGATTTGCAACCCTTCAGTGTATTACCTAACCTTACCATTACCCTGGAAGGAAAGATAGTGCAAGTCAAGGTAGAGATTGTTGAGGCCAATATTAATTACAATCTTCTACTCGACCAGAGCTGGACCTGTGCTATGCATGGTGTAGCCTCCTCCCTATTTCATGTCATTCATTTTCCCCATCAAGGGAAGATTGTCACTGTCGACTAGCTGTCTTTCTTTTCCTCTTCCTCCTCGGATGGTAATGTTCCATACGCCAAGCATACTGGTGCTCCATATGAGAGTGTGGCGGCAGGTCTTTTTAAAGATTCTGCCTTAATGGGAATTTTTCTACTCCCACCTCTTCATGTCACCTCTGTCAACATGGTCTCAGTTAGATCTAATCCTTGGTTCATACCTTCACGAGATCTTGTTGATACCTGGGCCGACATCATGCCACTTAGTCCCACCGAAGTCAATTACATGGAAATTGTTTTGGCTTCAAGTTCCCCATCCTCTCAATTTTCTATTTCAAAGACCTCTCTCTATACGTACTCTCAATCCTTGTGGCTTGGCACTTTGGAATCACCTAATCCCTAAGCCAAGATATTTCTTGTTGATGAAGGTGTCATGGAAGTCATGTCTCTTGAGGAACCACCTTAGACCAATATTCATCATCGCTCCTCATTCCAGCCTCATCTAGTGGTCATCTCTACAGCTTTCGAATATTCATCTTCTCTGTTTCCTTCCCTACCACTTCCACCACCGATCACGACTCATGAAGTATGGTCAGAAGAAAATTTGGGTAATATTACCCAAACGATGCCGATTGATATCTCTATCAAGCCTGGTATCGTTTAACATGTCCATATCGGGGTATCTTGTTCTACGGATGAGATCAAGAATTATACTTGTCTATTTCAGGAATTATATGATGTGTTTGCATGGTCCTATGAAGAAATGTTCGACATTGATCGTAGCATGGTAGTGCACGAAATACCAACTTATCCACACATGAAGCCTGTTCACTAGTGGCTCCGCCGAGTGTACCCTAGGAAGGCCGCCGCTATCAAGGGTGAAGTTGAAAAACTTCTCAAAGCTAGATTCATCTATCCCATCCATCTTAGAGATTGGGTGTCCAATATTCTCCAGGTGACTAAAAAAGAGGGAACAATTTGCATTTGTGTTGATTATCGAGATCTCAGTGGTGCTTGTCCTAAAGATAACTATGCACTCCCTTCATTGATCAAATCATTGATGAATGTGTCTGGAGCAAGATCTTTTCCTTTATGGATGGTTTTTTTTGTTACAACCTGATCAACATTGCACCAACCAATCAAGAAAAGATCGCTTTTATCTGTCCGTGGGGTACATTCACATACAAAATTCTCCTCTTCGGCCTAAAAAATGATGGGGCTATGTTTCAACGAGAAATGTCCTATGCATTTCATGATATCCACAACATTTTCCAGCCTTACTTGGATGACCTTCCCGCTCATTCTCATAAGTTCCAAGACCATGGCTTCCATTTTATATATTACATGATGGCTGAGATGACAT
The DNA here is from genome assembly GCA_000404065.3 of Pinus taeda. Lineage (NCBI taxonomy): Eukaryota > Viridiplantae > Streptophyta > Pinopsida > Pinales > Pinaceae > Pinus > Pinus taeda. Next base: position 47,282 of record APFE030479386.1, read on the forward strand.
CTGCATTGGGCTTCCGCCACGATGGGTTGAACGCATACTACCCTCAAGGCAATGGCCAAGTTGAAGTCGTCAACAAGGTTTTGGTTATAATGCTTCAGCATACTATTGGGATGCACAAGTCAAATTGGTATCTCATGCTCTTTTCAGCTCTGTGGTCTTACCAAACCTTGACCAAAGATGCAACTAGTTTAACACCATTCCAGCTAGTCTACGGTCTCGAAGCAGAATATGTGAGATTCCTTCACTCAGGTTAGCTATTGAACTCCTCCTCAAAACATCACCTTATGAGGAATGCCTCTTATATTTAGAACGACTGGATGAGACTCGTCATCTCACTGCCTTGTTCATTGAAGCACAAAAGAAACGGGTCAAGTCCCATTTTGATTAGTCGGTCTCCCCTCGCACGTTCTCTGAGGGTGATTTGGTCTTACTATATGACCAAGCTAATGATAAGCTGGAGGCAAGCAAGTTCGAACCCGTGTGGCATGGGCCCTACATTGTGAAATGTGTTTTGCAGAAAGGAGCCTATGAGCTTATTGATTATGAAGGAAATCCTCTAGATAAGCCCCAAAATGGGCGTTACCTCAAGAAGTACTATTCTTAGGTCATCTTGTGTTGTGAATCTAGCTCACAAAAAGATAGAAAAGATAATTGAATGCCTTAGAATTTCAGCCTCTTCGAGGGGGCAACCTCCTTTACATTACACAAATGAACAATTCTTGGATTATTCAAATGACAAAACCTCTTTTCTATATATAGGAGTCTAAGGAGTCACAATATAACCCAATCGACCTAACAATAATAATATAAAGGCACAAGAATAGCAATAGATGGATTCTATGGGGCACAGTAATAACAATATGGGGACAATAAGGTCACAAAAATATTAATAAGGGATACAACTACAATAGTAATGGGGTAATCACTAGTATTATAGGGACCTAACATGCCCCTCTCCTTGAAAAAAGTGTTGTCCTCAATGCTTGAGTAGTTTTGGATGCTTTTGTATAAAATTCTCATCCTCCCATGTGGAATATTCAGTGGATAAGTTCTTCCACTTGATTAGATACTCCGAAATTGATCGATTTTGTAGCTGTTGAGTTCTTGTTTCAGTGACTACTTCCAGTTCCAATATAATTTTTCCTTCCTCGTCAAGTTCTGGCAATATTGTTTGAACTGAGAGCTTGTCACTTATAATATTCTTTAAACATGAAACATGGAAAACTAGGTAAACTTGAGAAGCTGCAGGAAGCTCCAATTTGTATGCCATGGTACCAATATTTTGCAACACCTTGTACGAACCATAATAATTTAGTGATAATTTATTATCCTTCTTAGCTTGCTTGAGGGACATTTTTTTATATGGTTGTAGCCGTAGGAATACCCAATCACCTACATCAAAACTTCTTTCACTGCGATGTTGTTCTGCCTATTGTTTCATTCTATTTTGTGCCAACACGATGTTATCCTTTAAGAGTTGGAGGACTTTTTGTTTATGCTCGATGCGATGTTCCACTGCTTGAACATTAGAATTTTCTCTTAAATATGATGTGATGGATGGTGTTCGATATCCATAAAGTGCCATAAATGGGGTCATTTCTGTTGTTGTAGGGAAGGAAGTGTTATACCACCATTCGGCCAGAAGCAACCATTTGACCCATTATGTCTATTTATCAGATACAAAGCAACGAAGATATCCTTCCAAACATTTTTTTACTATCTTAGTTTTCCCATTAGGTTGAGGATGATAAGATGAGCTATGAGCTAATTGAGTACCGAGACAAGAAAATAATTCTGTCCAAAAATTTCCAGTGCAAATGGGATCTCTGTCACTTACAATAATATTTGGGTTTCCATGTAGTTTTTGAATTGTTTCCATAAATGTAGTAGAAACTGTACTGGACTTAAATGGATGTGATAATGCACAAAAGAGTGCATACTTGGTAAGTCTATCAGCTACCACCATGATGACATTCTTTCCCTCCACAACTTTTAATTTTCACGAACTTTTCATGAAATTTTCTGCGGAAGGAAAGGAAGTTGAATTAAGGGGTATTACAGGGAAACCAGGAAAGATAATCATCTTTGATACCAAATGTTATGAAACCAGCTCACAACAAAATAGAAAAGATAGTTGAACGCCTTAGAATTTTAGCCTCTTTGAGGGGGCAACCTCCTTTACATTACACAAATGAGAAATTCTTGGATGATTCAAATGAAAAAACCTCCTTTCTATATATAGGAGTCTAATGAGAAACAATATAACCTGACTGACCTAACAATAATAATATAAAGGGACAAGAATAACAATAGAGGGATTCTATGGGGCACAGTAATAACAATATGGGGACAATAGGGGCACAATATTAATAAGGATAAAACTACAATAGTAATGGGGTATCACTAGTATTATAAGGACCTAACATCTTGCATGGTTACTTGTGTACATTAGTGTGTCATTCATTTTTGTGTAGTGTGGCTTGGTGTGTTAGTTTTCAAACAAATTTCCTATTTACTATGCTTTTCTTGCTTTGCAGATGTCTATGACTCCTCACATCGGTTTCGTTGATGGTGCTTATCGTAGTAGCCAGAACCTATCATCCATGGCATGGGCTATTTATGACCCTAACGTTGAGTTTATTGACCCTCAAGATATCTGTTTAGGTCGTACAACTAACAACATTGCTGAATATAGTGTGGTCATCGAACTGTTGTCAGACGCCATTGCCCTTGACATTAGAGAGCTGGTTGTCAACCTGGATTCACAACTTGTCATCCTTCAACTCAACGGGAAATATTTTGTCAGAAACCCTCAAATATTGAGAATGTATCTCCATATTCATCTACTAGAAATACATTTTGATTACATTACATATCATCATATTCCTAGGCACATGAATACATTGACAGATGCATTAGCTAATTATGTGTTGGATAGTCATTTACAAAACATGTGAAAAGATAAAGCAAACCATTTGTACCATAGTAAGTAAGGAAATACAACATATATAATATATATATATATAATATTATATATATTATATTAATATAATATATGGTATATGTTTGATACATCAAAACCCCAAAAAATAATATGTGTGTCCAAAATAACATTGGCGACTCGTAGACCTCATATATATATGGCACGCAGAGCTCAAAAATTGTAATTAATGGACCTAGGAACTAATCATCATGGTGATCGTGGTAGCATGATATAGCCCGTGCAACGCGACTCAATAATCGACGAATCCAATCTGAGATTCCCACCATGTGTCTCTGGTACTTACAAAGAATGTCTCCTACTTGAGCATACTCTAGGATACCACAAGTCAACCCCTCAAGGTTCCTCGTGATCTCCTCCTCATTGTCACTCCCCTCTTGATAAGGAGTGACAACATCAATCAGGCAGGGGACGTGCCTGGACATTGGGGACATCCGAGCAGGCCGCTCTGGTCCAACATCTGCATTAACAAGAGAAATGTTATAAGCACATATATACCAAAAATAATTAAAAAATCTAAAAATTAAAAAATTGGTTTTTTACCTTCATTGTCAAAATCCTCTCCATCTAGTAAGGGCATGTCTAGATCTCCATGGAAGTCGGTGCCACTGTATGGTCAATCCTCTACGATGATATTCTATTGTTTAGCCATGAAAGGAATGTAGGTATGTACGACATGTGCTAACCCCCAGTGATCCTGGGCATCAAATGACCCCAGCGAGCCATTCGTGGATTGCGTGGCATGGGAGGATCCACCTCAGTCAATTGATACTGGAACAATTGCACCTGTTCTAAGAAGAAGGTCATGAGCACAGATCTGAAGCAAAATTTCTTCAAATTCCCTACCTTAGCTTTGGTTTGGTGCTTTATGTTGATCTTCATGGCCTCTACCCAATTGAAAATCATAGGTGTTTTACACTCAATAGCATACAGGAACTTTGACTTGTTGGTCTCGTGTACAGCCTAGGACCCCACCACTCTATTGATGGTCAATAGAAACACTCTTAGTGTCAGATCCTAAATTATGGAAATATCAATCTTCCCACTCTTGGATTTTGAGGGCCTCAGGGTAGTGTTTAGCAAGCAATGAGGATATGCTTTCCCCAATCAGCCATGACCCCTATAGTTGATTGGTTCCCCTCTTTGGGATAGTTCAATGATGAAATATACATCTGAAGTTTTGAACTCCAACTCTTAGTCATCAATGACAAATATTTCCCAATTTATGTCCCAAAGACTAATTAGATACCGAAGCAACTCGGGTTGGGCCCACATCCTTGGTGTGACAAATAATTTTAGGAGCCCATAAGCCCTTAAAGCTTCCAAGCAATTTGTATCATTCAGTGACTAGCTATCCACATCCTCATGTTCCCATTCCTTCCAGTCCACCTTTTTCAACGATTCTTTCCTGCAAAATCCATTAATTTGAGTCAAAAACCATGCTTGGCCCATAAAATTCAAGTTGTAATAGTGCTTTTGTGAGGAAATAGGGTTTTTTCCTATTCACGACATTGACATGCCTATTTTAAAAATAGTTGCGCTGACGACGTGATAGGCTTTGTTAATCACTGTCAGTCAGCACGATACTGTTCTCAGAAGTCGCATCGACTGAGGGTGAAAAACTTTTTACAAAATCTCCCTCAAAAAACCTAAAAATGGTTAAAAATGGGAATAAAAGACATGAAACTGGAGCTCAAGGGTTTGGATTTTACTTGTAACTAGCAGCTTGATGAATGACCTCCCGGATCTCCTGCAATCTGCTCGGGAATAATTAGGGAAAAAGTGAGTATAGGTCTTCACAACAAGGTAAAAAGGTAAATTGTAAAAACATATTTACTTTTCTCCTTTTTTTTTCATTCTTGCATGAAAATATCAGGTTTTTGTAAATATTTTAACCTATTTTTCCTCAAGAAATAGATAATACACTTTACCTTTTTGCGTAGCGACAGGTGATGGATGTTTGACGATGATGACGAGTCACGTTTTAGCTATTTTCTCGACTCGTTAAGCTCATATGAAAATATTGCTGAGTATTTTTCCCTTTAAACTCATAAAAGAGAATAAAATGGGGGGTCCGCTTTCAAGCTCTTTTCCGACCCTTTAAAAGTGAAAAGATGGTCGAGCCCTTGTTGTTTTGAACTCATTAATGGATGCAAGATGTCATGCACCCAGTATAAGTTTACCCCTTTTTCGAGCTGGGAGGAACTATTTATGAAAAGGTACTCCTTGACTAAAATGGTTAAGCAGTTCTCTCAGGTATCGTTTTCTACCTTTTCAGGCTCGAGAGACACAAATGTATGAAAAGATACGATGTGGAGTTTTCTTTTACGTGTCTTTTTCAAACTCTCTAAACATGAAAAAGATATCGAGTTACACCTTTTTCAGACTCGTTAAAAGGTTAAACGACATTGATGAACATGAGCTTCTCCTTCCCAGGGCTCATTAAACTTACTAGCTCAGATTGGTCCGAAGGATGAACTTACAGTGCAAGCATATGCTATCCCCTTCAAGCTTGCAATTAAAAAATAATTGGGGTACTTCCTAGAAATGGTGGGAAAAATTTGGAAATCCAATCAGTTGTGTCGGCAGCCCACTCTTGAACATGACACTTTCTACTTTGTGTCAGGTTGGGATATCCTCCTTTGTATCATTGACCTTCCTGGGTTGGGCCGTTCATTTCTTCCATTTGATCTCTACCACATCATCATGATCACAATCCTATGGATCCAAAATTTGCCAAACTTCTAGTTGTGTCGACGATATGTTCAAGAGTTGTCCTTCTGCAGTTACACTTACCTCTGATTCTCTGTATCATCCACAATCATTTTGCATCCTTTCGTCTCGTGTCGATGATGTGGGAAACATTATGGCCCTCCTCTGACACAGTCGTTTCCCATCGAATTCAACTCATTATCTGGGAAGTTGACCGAGAGACTCCCTAATGGCAAGTTCTTCACACTCGATGACAATTCTACATCATTGGCTTTCGATTTAGTGATTTCGCGAGTGTTCGACTTTAGTTCCTCTATTCACATTCCATGGAATATGTTGCTAGTACCTGGAGGACCATTGTCATTATTGGTGGTTTCTCTCATGCTTGTTAATAGTTTACATCATTGACTGGTAATCAAGCGATTTTCTAGCATGTTCAACGTCAACACATCTATTCGCATGTTAGAATTTGTACTTTGATCGGGTCGTGTTGGAGCGCAAGACCCTAGACTCAGCTCACACAAGTCCATGCTGCAAAGTAATGTGACATGGTTATGTTGATATATATGTCTCTTTCATATGGATCGCTGCGACCATACCGTGAGTTATCATATGTGATCCTCCTCATTCTTGGATGGCTGTGACCATACATTAGTTTCATTATGATCCTCTTTGACGGATAGCTACACCCATACCTAGATCCATTTACATGATCATTCTCTAGATGGCTGTGTCAATGCCATAATTCATGTATCATTTGACAGAGTTCTCAGTTATGTATATGCAGTGTACTTTCTTGAAGGTTTCTCGATGGAAGACTATGGTTCCCTGCACTGATTTATAAAGTGTTTCATCCCTCACTCTAGTTTGGCCTTCATGCTTTAGGGGCCATCTGTTACACAACATTTTGGCATTGTCCCTATACTCCCCATTCCTTGATCCTAGTGGACCTCTACAATGAACCTTATATGCTTACCCTTCATAAAGAAACCCCCATTGTGTCCCTCTTCATGAGAAGATCAATTCCCTTCTACACCATTTCCCCTAAAACTTCTGTTTTGCTCTGTTTACAAGACCAACACTAATGGCCCTTGTCTTCCTCATGCCGATATGCAGGAATTATCACTATACCTAGCACTGACCAGAGTGACTTAGCTATGTTCCAGTCACGTCAGTCCTCTTATCGAATTTTTTTTAAATAAAGAGCTGAAACTTCCAGCTCTACAAGCTTCATAATGGAAGTCTAATAAATGGTTTGGCTAGATGGGGTCGAGGATATCAATTTGGGCTCCTTTCCTCTATAATGATGGAACTAACTCAAGGGATAAGACCTTCTCCCATGAGAAGAGAATCCATCTCCCATCCATTCATCCTATATAAACCTCCCTTTTTCCCAAGCACAAGCTAGTGTTAATATTGGTGTGCTAGTGCTAATTAAGTTTGGAGTAAAAAACAAGCTATTCATATATGTAGCTCTCTATTTGTGTGAGGGAGAAGCGTGATTTGGTTTGGAGTGAATCCTAAAGGGAAGAGACTTAAAACTATTGTTGTTGAGGCCATCATGGAATTCTTGCAGAAGTGTGTGGAAACCTGGTCATGTCAGAGGAGAACGGAAACATCAAGGCAATGGTGTAATCTCTTCTTGATTCAATATATATATATATTATTATATATATATATATTATATATATATATATATATATTATATATATTATATATATATATATATATGCAACTAAAAATTGATTTCATACATGATTTATCATGTCACATATTCCATGGCTTAATGTTTGTTGACTTGTTAAGTAGGTTGAATTACAATTTGTCTATTATCACGGTTGTTGTTTGTTGTTGTTTACTTGTTTCCGGTGTTTGAAGAAGGAAGTGAGAGATAAATAGAATGAGAAAGCAAGGACATCATCAAACATGATAAGTGTACTAAGAGGTAAGCCCTCTTAATTGGTCCTAACCTAGGGAAATCTTCCATAGAATGTATCGGTTGTGGCTAGACCCATTATCAGGCTAGAGTAATTTGTTTGTGTCCGCACTTATAATTTTACTTCACCACACTGCATAAGTTTGTTTATCCACAATAGGGTAGTTAAGTATGAGTCCTTGTAGACTCATGCTCATGAAAGAAATAGGGTGCTCGGTATTCAGATCATCCTTTGGAGTGAATACAACGATGAGAGAAGTGTTAGGAGAAAAGGTGTAGAGAAAAAAAAAAATTCTTGAAGACTAGGATGTACAATATGCTTTCTTCTGTGATAACCTATTTAATATGAGAAAACACATCCTTTTCCCTTTTATCCCGTTTATAAATTGGATCCTTCTTCATTATATCTTGTATCAGCTTAACAATCTTAGTGTAGTCGGAAATGAACTTGTGAAGAAAATTGATTTTCCCCAAAAGGACTATGTGGCCTATTTCTTCACTGAAAATGGAATCCACATGATTTCTTTGATCCTATCTGGGTCTACCTTAATCCCACTTTTGGAAATAATGTGGCCCAAGATATTACCCTGAGACACTACGAATATAATTTTCTTGGGAATATATTTGCGACATTGTGAAATTTTTTTATTTAAGTGGCGTATGTGGTATGACCACTATTTGGAAAACATTGTTATCTTGTCATGATAGACCACTATGCTCCATTCAATCAGCTTGTGCAAATTGATGTTCATAGCATGTTGAAATGTTGCACCCACATTGATTAATTCAAACAACATTCACTCGAATGTGAACGTGCCCCACTTCATGTGGAAGGTGGTCTTAAGTCTGTCAGGGTCTGAAACTAGAACCTGGTTGTTTCCTGAGTAAGAGTCTAGCAAAGAAAACATTTATGACCCCAACATTATTTTCATTTTTTGTTTCATGGATGGAATGAGGTAGTTGTCCTTGTCTAAGGTGCAATTAAGATTTCAGAAATCAAGACACAAATTGATTTCCGCAGACTTATTTCTTACCGGGACCAAATTTGACACCTAGGTTGTGTGTCACACTCTGTATATGATCCAGGCATCCAACAATTCCCTTAACTCTTTCTGAATAAGACGCTCAATTGTTGGATGTACTTTTATCATTTTTTGATGGAATAACTTGGCCCCTTCTTTTATTGGTATCACATGATGGATGATTCACGTGTCATAGGTTTTAAGCTCATCGTACATCCACACGAAGACATCTCAATACTACTTGAATAGGCGAATAAAGGCTTTTCTCTTGTGTGGTACACAAAAAGTAACAATGTTGATCTACTTCAAAATCCTTTTCTATTCCCATGTTAATCTTCTCATGTGACAACATGGAACTATGGGTTTTAGCAGTAACAGGTCCCCAGAAGTGATTATGCAGGTCATACAACCTTTCGAATTATACCACACCCTCTGGGATGAGGTTTCCTTTACTTGCATTGGCTACATCTTGCAATTCCTTCTTGTGCTCGTCCTCATTGAACATTGTGTGTTTGAACACATTTTTGTTTGCCATGAAGCACAATATCTATTGGTCATCATCAAAAACATGTAATTTAGTTATCTTATAGGGGAAAGATGTCTTATAAATAATTTAAATAGAAAAATTGGACCTCAATGGTGACAACCTAGCAGCAACATTTTCTAGTGCATCCAAAGTTGTGTTACGCATCCTTGGAACATAAACGCTATTAAAAGCTTGGAAATGTGAAATCAGATGCCATACCTCTTATTTATAGCTTATAAGATGAGGTGGCACACAATGTATGGTATTATGTACCTATCGATAGAAATGTTTAGGGGCTAATATTCACAGGTGGGTTAATTTTCCATGGTTTTCCCCAAAAAAAGATTCGCCAATTTCCTTTTTTTTCAAAAAATGATTTGTCCAATTTTTACAATATAAAATTATTTTAACTTGAAAATTGCCAAAATTATATAGAGGCTATATATAAAATCATTATAAATTTGAATATTTATACAAATATATCAAAAACCATTTTATAGTTTGCATATTATAGACTACTGAAATTTGCCAAGGTTTTAAACTTTATGATAAATTTCCATCCTTAAAATTTTCCATGTACCTATCGCACCACAATTTCTAAGTCACCTACTACTTTCAGGATGGTAGCGTTGAGGTGAATGGCTCTTTGCAATCCCAATATGAGTGCTTCATATTTTGTAGTGTTGTTCATACACTCAAATTCCAAGCAGCTAGAGATAAATTTCTCTCTATAGCGAGTCTATTAAAATGCAACCAGCTCCAGACACTTCTTGCATTTTGGAGCCATTAAAGTAAAAAGTCGACATATCATATGTACAAGGACTGGGAGCTACACTAGTACTATTATTACCTTTCTAACTATACAAATATCATTTTCACCAGTTGGAATAGGAAGTAACTCCAATTGTCTATCTGGTGGGAATGGGGATGGTTGTGCAAGATAACACCCCAGTTGGGTTTCCAGGAAGAAATTGTCAAAGATAAGTTCTACGAAAGCCACCGATTCATTCTGTCCATTCAAGAAAGTGAAAATATGTTTCATGTATCTCTCTAAATCCACTCACATCTGAGTATTTCTTCCCTTATATGGAAGCCATAAATGTGACCAGTCCATAGCAAAGTACACTTGTAGCTTTCGGGATCAATCCCTACTAAAAAATGCCCCATATGCTTCTAGAATGTCCACAATTGCTATGTTGATACATTGGTGGACTCGCTCATTAGATGATAAATAAAGAACCACATCTCTGAGTTTACCAACTGAATGGACATGAGTTCTATCCAGTTGAATAATTTTTTCATCTGTTTTGTCCCATTTTGCGTTGATTTTATTAGTAACAAATAATGGCATTACATTCACCGATGCACTAGAATCAACCAAGCAATTGTCTCCATTGAAATTAAAGATTTCAAAAGTTAACAAAAAATGGGGGAAGAGTGTAGTTTTATCCATTGTTAGAGCATTAAGTACATATTCGAGGGAACCAAAAGACATACGAGATTCCTTGTCAGAAGAAGCATCATTACCTGCAATGGACTACCCATGTGCGCATAAGAGGATGTCCGACTGGCTCATGATCTTTGTTATTTCAAACATTGAAATTTTTGCATGAACCTTCTTCATATCATCAACTATGTTGTCATCTACAGTAGGAAGGAATATAGAAGTGTCTGGGGGCGTAACTTGGTTTGTGACTTTCAGAATGTTGGTTTTACTATTACTACTTAAGGAAACACATTTTTTTTGTAGTTGGGTTACCATACTTGCTCTAAGCATTATGTTCCAAGTTTAGGGGCAGATTGTTATTTCTTAACAATTTTTCTTTGATTTTCTGATTTGTCAACTCTGGTATAGTAGTCGGCCCTTGGATTCTCAAGTTGTACCGATTGGTCTACTTCTAGGATGGACCATCACTCATAGGCTACTTGTTTGTAGTACCCTTTTGGGGTGTGAGTATGCAATTGAACATTTTTATTGTGTGCCCTATAGTTGGAGTCTGTTCAATTGCAATATATTCTGGATTTTCTTCTACAAACTCACTCTTCTCCTTAGCCATTATCACATCAAAAAGTTGTGTAGAAAGAATCTTCATGGCCTGATTCCACTATGGGCATGTTTTCTAGGAATGATATTCTTGATGATATAGACAATATTGATCTATGCCCATGTTTTCAATATTCAATACAACATTGGACCTCTGCATAGACTTAGTAGGTTTGTTGTTGCTACTGTCAAAATTTACAATCCTTCTAAATAGGTTGAACTTAGGAGGCTTTCTACTCAAGGTTGTCTCGCTTGACCTTTTCTTCAACTTTTCCAACTCATTTGAGAGATTCTTAACAATACGAGTAAAGCTCTCAAGATCAATAATTTCTTTCTCTTTGGCCTTACTTATAAATTCCTAAGACCTTTTACCTATGTCCTTGGAGTCTTTAGTTGGGTCATCAGCTAAAATGACTCTAGTGATGTGCATGTCCTTTTCAACCATGATTTCCTCTTCATAACTTTCGGTGAATGTTTGTTTCATAGTTCTCTTTACAAATTTCGCAATTTGGTTGGGAAGGAAGAAGTGTGATAATCAATGGTGATGGAGTCATGTGGTTTAGTGTTTGTTGAGAAATTATTCAAAATGTGGTTAAAATGCTCATTAAAATATTTCACTTTTTCCTTTTGCTCCATCTTGAGGCTGCCCAGCTCTTTCAATAACATGGTGGGGTCTTGTCATCAACACATTTCTCGAGGAAAATTTTCTTAAATACCCTCCATTTCTAGATGGAATTCGAAGGAAGCCTATGATACAACACAACTTCTCTACCATCTAAGGTACTTAGAAACAATCGACATGCAACATCATTGTGGTGTACCTCAAGTGTTTGCAAATGTAGGTAGAAATGTTCAACATGGTCCTCTGCCTTTACTGCTTTGTCAAGGTCATACTCCATTAAGAGTTTTCTGGAAGCCTTGGCATCTTGTGTAACAAATCTGGTAGAGGGCCTTGAGATATCCAATCCAGATCTTGGTCTTCCATGTTCTCTTTGTTGTCTTCCCCTTCTTCTTCACATTCTGATTCGTCTTGTTCTTCTTCTTCTTCTTTTCCCAACCCACAAAAAGTATCATCTAAGAGCAATATGTTATCACTGTTACCATCATTGAAGGTAGGAGATTGTTATGGTTTTTCTATGTTTTCTTCAGAGTCTACTAAGTCTTCAAGGGTGGCGAGAACCAACTCTTCAACTATTGAAACCTCTATCCCATTAGGGGTGGTTTGGTTCTTCTTCCAAAAATATGGAAGAGTTTCTATTCCAAGTATTAGTCCAATAGCTCTCAAAAACTTTTGGGTGATATGATAGATGGTCTAGAGCTGTTGCTATGTGAGCTTGTAATGTTGTGTAGTCTTGGGCTGAGAGGAATTACCAACTTCAATAATTCACGAAGGGGAGTTTCTACGAATGTTACTGCCTTGACTAGAGGAAGTAAGATTAGGGTTGGTGGGGTTATCAGCCATAAAAGTTTTGTTTCCATCCTCATAGAACCAAAAATGTTGACGATATTAGACCCGCCAACATTTAGGGCATCTCCATGATGTCATGTCCCAATTATACCTCACACCATTTAGTGTAGGAGTCCCATCCGGTATAAAGGCTCATTGGTCGAATAATTAAAGATTTTCCCTAGCTCTAACTGTTAGTAAGTGAGAGGGATGCAATGGTGTCTTCAAAAAGTAAGAAGGTGTGCCTCGTGAGTATTCAATTGTAAATGTGTCAAGGTTCTTCTACTACAGAGAGGGGAGAAAAGTGAGCCTCTAAGTGAGAGGTAGTAGTAGAACCCAAGAGGAGACACACATGAACCAAAAGGATTTTCTTAACATCTAGCAGAATATCCCATAGAGGATGTGACAGTTGTTACAACAAACAAATCAAGAAAGAATTTTCTAATATCCTCTAGAATAGTCCACAAGTATGGGACAATAATAAAACTGATTATAGCACATTATCACTAAGATAAGTACTAAAACAACCGAAATAGTTCAACTATCTTAGCACATGTGAAAGAAAACAAGAAATACAAATATCTGCATAATAGTCTTAAAAACATTCATAATTGATGCATGAAGAATGTGTTGGGATTGAAGGCTTCTATTATTAAGTAAAAGTTCAAAGACACATGTTTACAATGCACGTCACTAGCTCCTGTAGTGGAGCATTAGAACCATCCCTTGCTCCTCAAAGAACTGATTTGTCTCTCTAATGTCTTGTGAGAGGAGCCAAGGTGAAAAGTCATTTTCTCATACAATGGGGGAGTATATATAACCAAGGGTGACTCTTTGACTACCCTCATGACTATTTGAATTCCTATGAATTTTCAACGTACATGACTCTTTAGATTCCATGTGTGTCCTTTGGAATTCCACTTTACAATACATTTTGAATACAATATACATGATCCACCATAGTGATGTGGCATATGAACACTCATGACATGAAATGACATGACACTTCAAACATTGACTACATGTTGCTGTGGAAATGTTAATCCACTCTTGCTTCTAAGTGCTGGAGGTCTTCAAAAATATCCTTTCCTTTCACCTCTGCATGGCTTGGTTATGAGGAATCTTCAATGATCTCAAGTCTTGGATAGTAATTGTAAACTACTGTCCGTTCACTTTCTCTTGATCAATCAACTTGTAATTTTAGCTACAAGAGAGTCTTTAAGGATGATTCCATCCTTATTCTCCTTCTCCATTGTCATGACATGATAAGGTACCTATTCCAACAATTCACTCATGACAGGACAACTTCTTTCCGAAAACTCCCTAGCCTAAGATGATGCATTCTGATCCACCAACTTAGCGCAGAACAAGTGTCACAATGGGAAGAGGGTCTCAATGACTACACAGTGTGTAGTTCCTACAGCCAAGGGACAAGATTGAGCCCTAAAACTGTGCAGTGCACATATCAGCAACTCTGAGGGGCAATACTACGCATTTTCCAGAGCTTGTGGGATAGGCCGAGGGAATGGGGAGTATGAGAGATAAATATGTAGTTCTGGGAGTCAAGAAAGGTTGGGATACTGCACAAATTTTCATTTCAAGGTATCTGGGGATGAGCTTGAGGCTTGACTATGTGAAATGCATAGTTTAAGCTAGGTTGTGGACATGATTACACAATTATAGAGGTCAAGGCCAAGCCTTGGGCACAAAAACCACGCAATACGATATTCTTGAAAGGCACAAACTATGAATTGTGTAGTTCTAAGTAGAAATTTCACAGCTAGAGGATTGGGATTACACAGTACATAGCTCAAGAGAGGCCTGGTGAAAGTAGGTTTCTTGATCAACAATTTTTTTCAAAAATGGCTGGTGAAAATAAGTTTCTTGATCTGTAATTTTTCTCAAAAATGGCTAAGTGTGGGATTAGTGTGATCAGTGATGAAATTTGACTGTGATTACACACTTAGAATATTTTGATGACGTGACAACATAGATCATCTAAACAGATGAATAAAGCATTTTCCTTTATGCGACAACTTTATGGCAAGTCACGACAAGTGCAAAACTTAAGATAGACTTTGGGACGATCATGACAACACTTGTGCGACAATGCTTAAAACCTTGTGAATGAGTGATACAAATGTTTAGATGGTTAGAAAATCTCATATACACAAAGATAAACCCTTCAAACCATCAGAACATGCAAAAAAACAATAGTTTACCCAACATGCAAAAGCGAACAAAACACTTCAAGAATGCTTATGAAATAAGCTCTTGTGTTTGCAACCACAATGTACAAGACCAAAGAAGGCTCCAAAATTGAGTGTAAGCCAAAATTTTGGAGGGTGTTGTATCAGCTACAACATGTCATTAATGCTTTTAATGTGTGCCACTATTCTCATTAATGTCACAGTTAGTTACCAAATCTATCTCCCAATTCTGGTTAAGATTTCCTTCTATTGTTAGTTGTTTTTTACATCATGACATTCCTCGGTATATTTTCAGATCGCTTGTCAGTGATTAGAATTGAATTCACATTTCCCATGCCTAGTGAATGAGTCCCCCACCTCGTCAATTATTTTATATTCCTCCTCTTTGTTTTCATTTTCATCTTTTCCCTTATTGTGTTCCTAGTTCCCACTATGGGTTCATTATCGCCTATCCTTGAATCCTCCTTGCCTTGTTGCTCGAAACATAGGAAATATTTAAGTATAACTTGGTCTAGTGTAGAGTTAGGTAAAGTGTTTTTCTTTACTATGTACTTTTGTAACTTACAATTCGATGGTCACGATATCTTCTAGACATGAAGTGATCCAATGGTTCATTCTCTCCTTAGTATTATTGACACTTGATCTATGGTTTAACACCTGATTGGTCCATGATCTCTATTTAAAGAGCATGGAGGGTCATTTTTAAGGTAACCATTTATGAGACAATCTTATGTAAATTTTATTTCTTTTACATTAATAAATTACATGAAGTGGTCGAGTTGGCTCAGGCTATGGACTGTTTCCCTCATTGAGGGTTTTAACCACACCAAGAATTTTGGTGTACTAATCTTTGCTCTATTTGTGAGTGATTTCCTTTGGTGTTCTATATGAGGAACTTACCCTATAAATTCCTACATGGTACCAAAGCTATTTGAGGGCCGCATTCGTAAATCTGAAGCCGGTAAAACTGCGTCTGGCTGTCATTTTGCAGATCTATTGTTTCTGGCCGCTTTTGGATTGAGAGAACTGCTCTATTCTGTTAGGAGCATTTGTTCCAGTGAGGATCCCTTTTTGTTTCATGCGAAAATTTTTCCAGTAGCCCTAGCTGCATCATTTTTAAGATTTGGAGGTATAGAGTCTTTATTTGTAGTTTTAGGTATTTATCTCTCTATTTATTTCAGTCTATTTATCTCTTTGTTTTTTTATTACCATATCCATATATTTCATTTATGTATAGGATCTTTGCCCTGAAACTCTGTGCGATCTGGGAAAATCAGAAATAGAGAGGAACAATTTTAGTCATGTATATGCTCTTTTCTGTCGTGCCTTAGTGTGATCTCATAAAATTAGAAACATTGAGGAAAATATTTAGTTTCGGACGAAATCTAACTTCATGCCATAAGGGTTGGTTTTTTTTTGCATGTCTATTTTGGGTTGTGTGGTTTTTTCTTGTAGGAAAAAAGGGTTTTCTAAAGTAAGCATGCACTTGAAAGCTTTAGTGAAAAAGAAAAAAAAATCCTCATTTCCAAAAATTACTAACCCTTTAAACTAGCTCGCTTGGTCCAAAGTTACTTTATGAGAATAGAGGTCTTGGGTTCAAGTCTTTCTTTTTGTTGAATTACTTTTTCAAAAAACACATGTAACTTATGTTTTAAAGTTACTTTATGTAAAAGTGTTCTCACTCATTATAAAAAAGTGAGTCACTTATAATTCTAAAGTCTCTTTATCTTTTATTTAAGTTACAATTTAGTGGGTAGCTCATAAAGTACCATTGTAAAAGTGACATTCACTTATTTATAAAAGTGGGTCATATATATATATTTTTAAAGTTAGCTAATTAAATTAAGTTTTGAACGAGGGGGTGGGGGGGATTTTTTTTAAATATAACATTATCATTCACTTCCTCACATTCATGTACTTCATCAACATCTTCAACAACTTTTCTTCAAAAAGTCATAACTTCTTCATCTGGAATCTGTTTTTAGAGCCTTTTTTTAATTAGCCTAATTTTTCGAGATATTTCCATTGGAACACTTAGTTTCAGCATCTACGACTTCCTATTTTTTTAAATGGAAAGTCCATTCCAAGTTATTCTTGACAGCACCAACTACTTCCAATGGGTGTCTTACATGGAGGGTTTACTTAGAAGTAAAGGTATTTATAGAATAGCCTCAAGTCAAGAGTCTAAATCTAAAGATGAAGATAAGCAAGCCAAATGGGAAAATAGGCAAGACCAAGCATGTGAGTTGATAGGGATGTCTATTTCTCTAGTCCTTAGATTCCATATTGTTAGAAAATTATATATTACAGAGAAATGGAACATATAAAATATTGCAGAAATATAAACACATAAAACACATAAAACAAGAGAGACACAGATATATGTGGTTCACCCAATTTGGGCTATGTTCACGAAGAAACATCTAGTCCTTCCTTTTATATTATCCAACATAATGAAGAGATACATCCTACAGTAGATCCACTGTAATTTCCTCTTCGATCTCACATAATCTTCTCTCTCTTTCTAGCTCAGAATACACATCTACATAGCCGAAATACAATTCCCTCATATATAGCGAGGGGTTTCCTTCTAGTGAAAAAAATCATAAATTAAACATAACTTCTACCATTATATTTCCGCCTAATGAACAACCCAAATTGAATATGAAATTACAACATTTTACAAGGCCCCCTGCTGAACCCCCATTGCAATGTAAATAATAGGTGGTGTTGCCACCCCATTACGAAACAGGGTCGAATGCGGCGATACCTCTAAATAAAGAAGATAATCATGTTCCATACCCAATACATATTGCAAAACTTGATACCACTGATGAAGCAATGAAACGACTCAATTAAGTTTTTGGAATTAAAAATGAAATTAGAGCCCATCAACTCGAAAATGAGTTGCGTACATTGGACCCTAATAATTTTTCTTCCATTGAAGATTTTTTGTCCAAGTTCAAGACACTTAGACTTTTATTGGAAGGTGTTAAGGTTAAGAAAGAAGTTGGTAGCCTTATCTATTCCATTCTTACTAAGTTGGGACCAGCCTACTATGTGCTTGTTTCCACCTTCCATTCTACAAGAGAAGCCTTTATTTTTCAATGGGAAGTCTACAAGTCCCCCTCTTTTGGTGCCTTTTGTGATTCTTTAATAAGAGAACAAGAAAAACTCTTACATCTTGGTCTTCTTAATATTGGAAACTCTTCTAAGAAAGCCTTAGTAGTCCAACAACAAACAAATTCAAATAATCCTAACAAGCATCATCCTAAAAATAATGGTCCTAAATCAAACAAGGTCTTAAGCAATTTCAGTCTCAAAATGAAAAATCAATTCAAAAAAATGATAAGGAAAATGAAAACAAAGGGAGGAAGACTGATAGACATTACAACTTTTGTAATCGTGATGGCCACTTAGAATCCAAATGCTTTAAAAATATGGAAGCCTTGGAAGCAGCAATGAAGAAGCATGACATCCATTTGGAGCACTCATCAACCTCCACTTCATCTTTAGGAATAACGCCTTTTGCATGTGGTTTTCAAATGTCTTGGTCCGGTTATGCACTAAATGTATCTTATTCTTCTCATTCTAATGAGTGGATCATTGATTTTGGAGCTTCTTATCACATGGCCAAAAACAAAGCCATGTTTTCTTCTTTAAATGATTGTAACACAAAAAATATATATGTTGGTGATGATAGATCTCTTAGTGTTGTAGGGACTAGAACTATTCATCTAGACAATGGTCAATTTAATGATGTATTATGTGTTTCTACCTTATCCTGCAACCTTCTATCTTTATATTATATAACTCATTCAGGTGAAGGTAAAACCATTGAATTTTCATCTCATGATGTTGTAATTAAGGACTTAAGAGATCCTAGATAGATTTTAGCTACTAGCATTGCTGATGATTCTATAAGGTTGTATAAGTTTAAAAACTTTGGCTCATCAACTCTTCCCTCAATATATTTTGCTCATAATGATGAAGTGAGCAAACCTTGGCATGAGTGATTTGACCACTTAAACTATCGCTCCCTTCAAATTCTATGTAAGGAAAATATGGTGACAGGTCTTCCTATGGTATCTTGTAGAGATAGTGTTTGTTCCAGATGTGTACTTGCAAAACAACATCGGGATAGTTTTGAAAAACGTGCCTCTTGGAATGCCTCAACCCCTTTATTATGTGGTCCACTTCTAGTTGTTTCATTCTCTAGCTAAAAGTATTTCTTAAATTTCATTGATGATTTCTCCAAACACACATGGGTATACCTCTTAAAACTCAAGAGTGGTGTCTTTAACATGTTCTTGGCCTTTAAGGCCTTCATTGAGGAACAATATGGACATCAAATTCTTAAGCTAAGATATGATAATGGTAGAGAATACGTTAACAACAAATTCATCAACTTTTGCACTGAGCATGGAATTCAATTGGAATATATTGTTCCATATACTCCACAATAAAATGTTGTAGCTAAAAGGAAGAATTACACCTTAAAGGAAATTCCTAATTGTATTCTTCAATCTAAAGGGCTTAGTATTAATTTTTGGGAAGAAGCAATTAACTGCGTAAATTACATAGTAAATCACACTCCTACTAAATTTTTAAAGAATATCACTCTAGAAGAAGCATGGATCTCAATTAAACCAAATGTAAGTCACTTTCATGTTTTTAGAAGTGAAGAGTTGGCCCATATTCCCAATGAGAAAGATAAATCCTTAGAATCCAAGAGTGAAAAATGTATTTTTCTTGGATATTCTAAAGATGTCAAAGGATATAGACTTCTTCCACCTAAATCAAAAAATGTTATCATTAGAAGAGATGTAAAGTTTGATGAAAATATATCGGCCTACAAACCTAGTTCGGTGGATGTGCCATCTCCCTCTATCCCTTCTACTTCTAAAAATATTTCTTCTTCATATGATGACAATGAGGATGACAATCCTCCCCCACCTTCTCAAAATCCTTCTTCAACTCCTCAACTTCTAAAATGGGTCCACGCTACTTGGGATAAAGCAGGTGCGCTTGCAGGTGATCCTACAGATCAACATCGAACATGTTCTTAGATTGATAGAGCCTCTTCTTTGCTAGATCAAGCTTCAACAAATTATGATCCTAACACCTTTGGATAAGCTTGAGGCCATCCAGATTGGGATGTAGCTATGAATGAAGAATATCGTTCATTACTGGAAAATGATACATGGGATCTTTTTCCTCTTCCAAAGGGATGAAAACTTGTTAGATGCAAATGGGTTTACATAACCAAGTTTAGACCAGATGGAAATGTTGATAAACATAAAGCTCGTCTTGTTGTTAAGGTTTTTTTACAAGTTGAAGGCACTGAATATATTAAAACCTTCTCCCCTATTGCCAAAATGAACTCTATCCACATTGTTCTTTCCCTTGCTGCCTCTTTCAAATGGGAAGTCCATCATATGGATGTTAAATTTGCCTTCTTTCATGGGGAATTGCATGAATAAATCTATATGGAACAACCTCCTGGATTTATACAAACAAACTCTAGCCTTGCATGTTGGCTTAAGAAGTCCCTTTATGGTCTCAAGCAGGCCCCTCGGTCTTTGTATGCCAAAATGGATAGCTTTCTTTTAGATACTAGCTTTTCTAGGTGTCATTCTAACAAGACTGTCTACACCAAGAAAGTGGGTAAGTCTCTTATCATTATTGTTACAAGCCTTATAAACCATGTGAAGTCCAGCCTTAAAAAGTAGTTTGAAATGAAAAACTTAGGACACTTGCATTATTTTCTTGGTCTTCAAGTCTTGCAATCTAAGGAACGTATTTCCCTTTCCCAGTCCAAGTATGCCTATGATCTTCTACGCCACTTTCACATGGAAGATTGTAAGCCAGCCCATTCTACCTTTCAGTCTCGAGCCAAACATTCAGTCACAAGTACTTCCCCTAAAGTTGATGCTACCTTATACCGTCAGCTTGTAGGAAAAATTTTGCATCTGACCCATACCCATCCTCACCTTTCCTATGTTGTTGGCCTTATTGTTTGGTTTATGCAAAACCCACATGAAATTCATTGAAAAACAAATAAAAGAATAATTTGTTATGTTCAAGGTATAGTTCATTTTGGGATTCATTACAGTGCAAAAGCATCTCCTCTATTGGTTGGTTTCATTGATTCTGATTGGGCTGGTGACCCTAATAATCAAAAGTCTACTGCGGGTTATATATTCACTCTTGTTTCTGGACCTATTACATGGCCTTGCAAGAAATAAAGTTCCATTTCTCTTTCTTCAGCATAAGTAGAGTATCATGGCATTGTAGAAGTTAGTAAGGAATCCTTGTGGCTTTTTTAGATCCTATAAGAGTTTTCCTTTCAATAGCAGCATCCGACTACACTTTGGTGTGATAATCAAAGTGCCATTCAAATGCGAAGATCCAGTCCAACATTAGCATAGTAAACACGTTGAACTACATATGCATTTCATCATAAAGCTCATTCATAACCATGTTCTTGAAGTGCAATATTGTTCAACTAATGATCAAGTTGCAGACATCTTTACAAAGGCTCTCACAAAGGCAAAGTTTACTAAACTTCGATTTATGGTTGGAGTTCAAGAAGTGACGGGGATACGATCTAATTCCGCCTTCCTTCTCCTATTGTGTCATCTTTGTACATCCTTCAATCCTATCACAAGTTGTTCATAAGGAGGGATATTGGGATATTCTGACACATAGGAAATAGTTAAGTATAACTTGGTCTAGTGTAGAGTTAGGTAAAGTTTATTTCTTTACTATGTACTTTTGTAACTTACAATCTGATCATCACAATATGTTATAGACATAAAGTGATATGACACTTCATTCTCTCCTCCATATTACCGACACTTGATCCTTGGCTTAACACCCAGTTGGTCCATGATCTCTATTTAAAGACCATGGAGGGTCATTTTTAAGGTGACCATTCATTAGAGAAGCTTATGAAAATTTTATTTGTTTTACATTTAGAAATTTACTGAAGTGGCCACATTGGCTCAAGTCATGGATTGTTTCCTATTTGAAGGTTTTAACCATGTCAAGAATACTGGTGTACTGATCTGTGATCTGTTTGCGAGCGGTGTCCTTTAGTGTTTTATCTAAGGAACTTACCCTGTAAATTCCTATACCCTTTTTATTTGGTGTACACCCATCATTTTGTTACCATGATCTGCCAAGTTAAAATTGTTTGCATTGTTTACCCAATTGAATCTCATACTCACTACGGGGATCATCTCTTGGGGAATTATGACAAAGCCCATCTTGTTGAAAATGACCTCTCTAATCCCACTTTGTTCCCTAAACCTCTAGCCAAAGTTTTTATGGACCCAAATACTCATTCCGATGCCTACTCTACCATTGAACTCAAAACCGTCTTCCATACCTTAAAGTAGTCTACTCTCCTCCTTTTGCACGATTTACCTATTTTTAGCACCACCAGTGAGGTAATGTGTTGCACTAATTTTTGAATGAGTTGGCTCCATGGGGGTTGTCTTTGGTTGGATTAGGAGTACCCCATTCATGCAATAGATATTCACATAATCACAAGATCATCTGCTTATGGTGCTAATGTGAGCTCATCGTTTCAGAAAACTACTATGCAGGGCGAGAAGACAAATGAGAACGATTTGTATAAGAAGTTTGGAACCACCAAGAAGGTCCAAGGAGTTGTCCTCGATATGATCAATCATATGCAGTTCCTGTTTCTAGTACAATTATTTCCACAAAACTCATACACCATTATACTAGAGGTGAATGTACATTGGACGTTATCATTGTTGCAGAAGCTTATGTCTGAGCTAATCCGTTGAATTGGTCTTGCTATCTCCTTCATGAGTTATTTGAAGTCGCTAATGATGTTTATGCTAGGACTGCATAATTTATTTTTTGGTTTTTCCTTCTTCCTCTTGTTATGTCCCCATGGTGTGCTCCACAATGCTATGACCTTGCCACAATTGTGGACGCTGAACCTCTCACCTATGTGTATGCACTTTGGCACAACACTAAAGATACCGTCAACAAATAATGAAATGATCAAGCAGTTGGCCATTGGTTAAACAAAATGAATGTTATGAGAAGAACCATTTTGCAGGTGTCACTCCCTCTACTTGAACAATAGTCTCCTCTGGTCTCGTTCAATATCTCTCATAGTTCCTATTTTCTTCGGTTGATGCATGTTTCTTTAGCTACTTTTTCTATGGATCCATTGTCGTTCTACATCAGTGAGAATGACTTCCATTCTGAATTCAACACTTGGGCATGGGTCTCATCATGGGTACAATATGGACAGATCCTATACAACTTTGATGCAATGAAGCCTACCAAATATGCCTCTTCATCATCACATAAGCATTCTGAATATGTCCTAGAAGATCTCCAGGCCTTGCTGAGGAAGGCTAAAGACTATGTGAGTCTGGCCTATGCTACTTGTTCTTCGGTCGAATCACATGTTCAACAAACTCTTCAACTACATCAAATCACTCCTATGTCCACTGCACCCCCTACCATCACCTCCACCATCCCACCTGCTACCACTACCTTCATCGACCTTGATGTCGAGCCATCACCCACTGATCCCATTGTTCCCGTTGAGGAAGAACAATTACTATCCTTGCATACAGCTTCAGTGACATCGTATTCATCTAAGGGAAACCTATTAGACCATCCAAAATCACCTATCGTTACAAATGAGACAAGAGATATGGAAACTGGATCTACTATTATCCCTTCTGATAGTTTACTTACCACTATTATCTCCCCCCCATAAACCTCTCCTCTCTCTACTGCCACTTCATCTCATCCATCTCCTTCCACTACTTCATGCATTTCTGCCGAGCAAGTGACTGTGTTTATGAAATACCCTAAGTAATGTAGCCAAGTAATTTTACTTACTTCCTAATAGCATGACCTTATTACTTTTATTACGGCCCTTATTCTTCATACAAATTGTGTGGAATCAAAAGGACATTGTCCAGTGAGAATCCTCATCACAAGACCAATCAAAACATTCAGTTGCTAGTGGTCAATCACTACAATTGTGACATTGGCCATTAGACACGATTTTAGTTGACACCCTTAGTACCTATTCTTCACCGTAATAATTTTAGTTTATTCATGCTTCAATTTCTCAGTTGGAGAATCATTTGGTTCATATAGAGACTAGGTGCACCAGCCTTTAGGTCACTTTTGAAGAACAACAACAACATCTCAATGCCACAATCATAGTAGAAACGTAGTTACATTTTGAGAAATATAGATTAGAGACCCAGATAGGTGACATAAATTCTCAACTGCAGTCTCTATAGCCTACCCTTACTCCCTATATCGAGTCTCATCCTGAAGATCTCACTGCATTTTCCCGTATCTAATGTTGCACTTTTGTTGAAGCAATGTGTAAGCACCTGGTTACCAAAAATATCGAGCTCCAAGACACTATCACAAATCTACAACAATCTTCATCAGAACCTTTGATGCTTTAGCGAGATCAAATCACTGATAATATTCAGACTGCTACTTCTATCCTCATAACTTTACCATATATTATGCAAGAGTCTCAGGATAGTTTCTGCCAAATTTTAGAAGACAGTGGAATTCTTGCAAAGAAGAATGTAACTCTTGATCCTTTGCACAAAAATGTTCAACAATTATTCTAGCAAGCACTTATGACTACTGATCTGGAAGTAAAAAAGAAACTCCTTGATCAAGTTGACATTATATATGCCCAGACCAACCAATTTAAATATGAAACTCAAGAAATGAAGCTAGTTCTTCACAACCATTGTCTAGAATAAAAAAATTACTTCCTTACATTGAGCACACTCTCTATTATTGTTGATCAACAACTTGAGGAACTCATACAGTCACAACCCACTGATCTTAGTGCACATACAATGGAATAATTTTCAAGAAAATTGTTCACCCTGTTGGACTCATGAAACTCCTTTATTTCCTCCTATACAACATTCAAAGACTCATATTTTTAAAACATTCTAGAGTTGGGTCCTTTCTTTGAAGGTACTGCAACTAATCCAAGCAGAAGCTAGTCTGCATAGGGTTCAGATCTAGCAGCACCAAGACATTGACTCAAGGGCGAGCCAATGGTTTTTGGTTAGGGCATGTTAGGTCCTTAATTTTTTAAGGAATAACATTTGTAGAGGACATTTTGTACAAAAATCGTAGAAAAAGAGAATTGAAAATCAAAGTGGTAGTGGAATACTTGCTTTGGGACTTGCGCAATGGAAAATAAGGGTGTGCACAGAAGAAGTTGCTGCAATTTTGATATAGTCAACATAGAACCAAAGTAATGGCCCGGAAAACCATTAAGAAATAAAGCAAGGGACCAAAGTCCAAATTGAGCGAGCACGACTATAAAAAAGGACGAAGAGCACCGAGAAATGATTGTTGACATTTTTGTAAAGTTTAGATAGTTTTGTGGAGTTCAAACAATGTTGTAGAATTTGAATTGCTCTGTAGAGTTTAGATTTCGATCAAATGTTCAAGATATGAGTTATGTGAGAGAAAGACTACTTAGACATAGATCAGGCTATGTATTGATGCATTTTCATAGTTATTCTGAGTTGTAATGTTGGTCGCACTTTTGTACTATGCCACAAGATGTAAGGGATAAATGTTACTGTAATCGGTCTTTGTTTTCTAATAATAGAAACAAAATGGGAGTTATGCCAATTTTATGTCCATTTTTTGGCCCCTTTTAAATTCTTCACTTATGTTTATTTCTTGTTAAATGCAAGGGTTAACTAGTCACCAAAGAGTTTTTTAATGGTTGCGCAACTTTCTTAGATAATTAAATATGCATCCCTTACACCTTTCTATGGCTTTGGATCGCCTTAGGTGAGACACTCCTTTGATCCAAGGGAGTGAAAATGTTGGCAAAGTGGTAGACTACGCAGAGACTTTTGTTGGCACCCTAGTCTAGACCATGGGTCGAACTTAATTTAAAATTTTTTGCTAACACTATTTATAACTTGAGGAATGACCTTTCACATCCTCATGACTCTTGACTTTCCAACTTCTAGAGACCTCTGGACTTCTATAACCTTTGGAATTCCAATTAACATTTGGAATTACATATGACTTTTTATATTACATCTCTTCTAGACTTCCCTGACTCTTTAGTTCATACATGAATCTTGGACTTCCACTTATTTTTGTTTACAATGATTACAATAATACATCACGACTTCAATATAATCATGTGATGAGACTCTTCATGTCACTATCATTTATGACTAGGACTAATAGTGACTCCTAACATGGACTTTCTCTAGTGGTGACATGGCCTGCACTTGTGTCTTCATTTCTTCAAGAAGCTTCAATCACTGATGTCCTCACACTCCAAAGGGTATTTGATGTAATGGAGTATTTGGGGTGTTTTGATCATCAAGGTTCAAGTTTGATCTTCATTCCTCATGCAACTTCCTTTGTCTATTCGCTTTTCCCAATATTCCTCATGCATGCCTTCCATGATGTTTCTGGAATACCTACATCTGCAATCACTCATGAAAAGAAACGATCAGCCTAAAACTCTCCTATTATACCATGTTTTATGAATATTTTTTGTTTATTCATTGTTAGTGTGCTTGTGAGGGACAAAAGAGGCTTCTAGGAGCATGGGAACACTTTGAAAGGATGAAGAGTTGAAGGGGAAAGGCATTGTGGTTTCGGCATGCGCTCATGCGCTCAAAAGAGGGAGACAATCAAGGGAGGGTGCATGGCACAATTCCAAAGGATGAAGGGTAAGGATTCCAGCTTCCAAAGTGCGTTGTGCACTCATGGGAGAGAAAGAGGGAATAGGGTGCACTCCTAAAGGTTGAAGGATGAGGGTTTGTGCCTTCAGAGTATGCTCATGCACTCAAGAACTAAGCAGGGTGCATCCCTTTTGTTTGAAGGAGTGCATTTAAGGAGGGTCGATTCCTTCGAGTTGAAGGAATGCACTCAAGGAGGGCGCATTACCTCGGGTTGAAGGAGTGATCTAAAGGGGGGTGAATTCCTTTGGGTCGATGGAGTGCTCTTAAAGAGGGCACATTCCTTTGGGTCGAAGGAGTGTGATCAAAGGAAACTAATGAGGGCACATGGCACAAGTCCGAAGGTTGAAGGATGAATATTTATGCCTTCGAAGTGTGCTCATGTGCTCAAGGGACCAAATAGGGTGCATGGTGCAAGTCCAAAGGCTGAAGGATGAATCTTTGTGCCTTTGAAGTGTGCTCATGTGCTTAAAGGGTCAAGAGGGCGCATGACACATTGTAGAAGGATAAAGGGTGGAGCTTAAGGCCTTTGAGTTGTCCTCATGCACTCAAGTAGGGCACATTATTTCGGGTTGAAAGAGTTATCCCAAGGAGGGCACGTTCCTTCGAGTCGAAGGAGTGCTCTCAAGGAGGGTACATTCATTTAGGTTGAAGGAGTGAGCTCAAAGGATCAAGGCTTGGTTTTTTAAGGGCACATTTCAGAACAAGGGAAAATATGGATTAAGGAGTGTTCCTTGTTCTCTTGGAGGGTGTATGGAACACTTCTGAACAATGAAGGATCTCCCATCAAGGCTTTGGAGTGCACTCATGTCCTCTTATCCTTAATGAGATCGCTTTGCAACCGAAATTTGTCTAAGTCTAATTGATAAGGAAATGGGTGAAAAATATGATTTTAAAAGTAAAACCATGTGCAACTCATAACAAAGCATCAAGAAAACTTAGAAAAGCTTGAGAAATGGTAAATATAAATTAAAACTTCACTTTTTACACATTCCCCAAGTACCATGAGTGAAGTTTGTGTGACTGCTACCAAAAAGAGTCATTTTATAACAACATCGATGTTATGACCATGAAATGCACCTAAAGGTGTTCTAATCAATTTGACAACACTTGAGATGAGTCAAGGATAGTTGAAACTCATAGAATAAAATCAAACGACATTTGATGGTTAAGGAAAGGAAACACTAGATACAATGGTGATAGTAGGCTCCAAAATTCACATATAGTGGAATTTTGGATGGTTTTGTAGCAAAGATAACACTTGGTGACAAACTCAAAAAAAATCATCTTTTGTGTCCTTGAATAGATTTGGGTTAAGGGTTAGATCTTCAGGAAGTATTGATTTCCTTGATTTCCCATTTTTGACCTGGCTTTATACCTAGCATCTCACTTTTCCATACTTAGTTGAACACACATAAAAATATACACTCTATCACAATTGTTTCAATACAGGAAAGGGTGATGTGAGTGGTGACTTTATGATATTTAGAGTATAAGTTTTTAGCTTTGGTGTTTCTCTGCTGCTAGCATGCCTAGACAGTCCCCCAACGAAGTCACTTCAAGAGCACAAATATTTCTTCGCTACAACTGAACCTAGACAGTATCCCGGTGAATTCACTTGCTTCACCTCCCTGCACAGGAAACCTTTCTCTTCTTTCACACTTTATCTATTTATTTAATAGAATTGTCCATCAACACTTATTATTTTCAAAAGGTGAAAGATAGATCTTCACTTATTGATGTCAGGGGAGGTTTCTCCTTCAGAGAAGTATTTTAATACGTCTGATATTGATTTGATTGCTTTAGATATCCCCTTATCCTTTCTCTACTAGATTAAACGAATGCTAACACATAGGTAGATTTACACCAAGTTGAGTAGTTTAGACACTAGCATAGGCATGGATCTAATAGGTTCCCTTGAGGTTCTCCTCTTGGATGAATCATATTTTCCCTCTAGACTTAGCTCAACCTATACCATTTTCCTAAACAAATAAGGAGAATAACAAATTTCCAAGCATTGTGGTTGTCACACTTCCCTTTCATTCCACAACAAATTTCCTTTTGAGCTATGCAATTTTTCACACAAGGTCTTATTAAGAAAACATGAAAGAAACACATAGAAAATGAAAAGCAGAAATAAGAGACAAAGAAAATGGAGACTAAAGCCATAAACATCATAAAAAAATAAAACAAATGCAAAGAATAGATGGAGAGCAGGAAAAAAAGTGTATGCAATGCAAGAGAAACTAAATTAAACTAATCCTACTCCTAATCTAATCAACTTGAAGGTCAGGGCTAAGAGTAATGATATTTCTAATGTAACCATTGTTGTTCGTGACTTCAAACCACAAAGATATGAGCAAGTAAACGAAACATAAAACAATGTGCAATAGGAAATATAAGAAGTTTGAAATCTTGCACAATAAAATTAAGGTCTTTCTTACTGCCAAAATAATTTGTCATACCGAAAAATTTTAACCTATTTTGAACTTTACCTTGTTGATGGACATATCGATCATACAAATCTTACAAGTTGCTTGTGACTACACATTCACCTGTGTTTTCAGTTCTTGCAAACATCAAAAAAGATCGAAACCTGTTATGCACATAGGGGCATGCCAGGTAAAATTGTTTTAACTGTTTAGTGATTAGATCTTGATACTCAAGGAAACCAATTTGAAGACCTTGGGAGTTATTAGAAAATGAGTTTTCAATTAATATATTTTAATCACAACTAGAATTCTTTATATTATAATCAGATTGGTTGATTAACATACAAGGTTCTCAATTCTCTATTAGTTCCATTCACATGTGATCACATGCGATACCAACAATATGAAGGATAGAAACATTAGAAATAATTGTTAACATCATTGAACTGGAAAACCAATAAGGATATTGAGTTCACAACAGATTATAAACACATGAAAAATTAAACTTAGTGCTAACACAAGGGTTTTGGTTGGCTGAGTGGTCGAAAATTTTACAATTACTCTAGAAAACGAAATGTGCCATGGATATGATTAACTTTATGATATACACAAAAGGGATAATAAGAAGATTAGATACAAAAGAGTTTAACAAAGAAAATATTTCAACCCACAATGACCTTTATCTTGATAATCAAAATGATAAGCCTTGAAATGTTAAGGATCCATGACAGATGTGTTCTATAACCATCGGTCTAGATCAAGGGGTTGACATGAAAATGAACTAATCAAATAAGAACTTTTCATCTGATCATAAATTCTATCATGAAAATCCACTTGAAAATATCAAAATTTATTTAAGAATGAACTCATAACGAGTGGACAAATATTAAGGAGATAAATATGCATCAAAATATGTATCCAACCTAGTTAGAATCTCTCAACATGATTGCAATAACCTAAAATAACCATCAATGGGAGCTGAAGTGTCTCACTTTCTTGAGAGGTCTCAGAACTTTCAGATAGTGGATCATCAAATTTAGGTGGCTTAGAAAAATAAATATGCAGACATGCACCAGTATTAACAAAGGTATCAATGAAAATACTGCTAATGTCATTGGTTTAATCAGATTTAACATTAAGCATATCAGATTCTTGATGGATATGACATTGAGATATATTAATTCAAAAAATCACTTGATTGTAACCATGATTAGTTAGACAAAGATGGAAAGGATTTAGGGGAGTTGCTGGTGTGAGAGATTTATCAAACATATCTGGGTAAAATGAAAATTGTTCTAAACATGAAGAAAGATTGAAAGACTCAAGAGGAGGAGAAACAATTGTATTTATATCATATTGAAATTGTAAGAACAACGAATCAACTCCATTTTCATCACTATAATGGTCAAAGATAAGCATACCAATATGACACTTAGATTGACCAGAATCTTCCAAAAATTCAAGAACCTCACAAATTACCACTTCATATTTTTCATTCAAATATGTATGAATTAAAGAGGATTCAATATCATATTGAATTAAAAGAGCATCCCAGTTGACAAATGAAGATTGTAAATTGTGAGGAAAAAATTATCAATCATACCTTGCAAATCCAAGCACTCAGAAGAAGAGAAGATATCACTTGATATTCTTGGATATTCACCACCATACGTGTTAATGGAAATAGGGAATCATTGTAATGTTTATCCAAAGTCTCAAATGGATGTGAGGTTCAGAGTCATTTGATAGGTTATCAAGATTAAATGATTGGAGATTAGCCGAGAAGGAAGGATTATCATCTTGAAAGGGGGCGAGGGAGGATAAACATATCTTCAACACTTTTCTCCTCTGAATATGAAATACTACCACCTTATTCTTGATTACCACGTGAAACAACAGATTAAACATCGGTAAAAGTTGAAGTCGGGAAAACCAATGGATCATGAATCAAGGAATCATGAAACATAGGTGGTAGAATTTTTCTAATATCCCCAAAGACAATTAGGTTTTCATTTGGGTCAGATTCAATATTGGACTTATGTACCTTAACATGACCTTGAAAAATCTAGGGATTAACTTTCACTTCAGACTCTATGAAATTACTAAACCATTCCAATTTTTCCTTAGTAAGATGTGAATCATAAGAATTGGATGGATTTTTAATGGACATATCAATAATTCTATTTTTAGATCTCTTAAATTTAACAGCATCACCATAGGCCACCCAAATTGATAGTGGAAAAAGAGGAGGACAAGGAACAAAGGGAATAATAGGTTCTTCCTTAAAAGATTGAGCTATCCCATGGTTAGAAAATGTTGGGGAGAGAAAATCATCTCAAATTTCAGATTCAAAAGATCTCAAAGAGAGTAGAATCAAATTCTGAAATTTTTCCATAATAAAATCTAAACCAATAACTCCCTGGGGAAATTTATGACAAAGGTGAAGAAGGTGATTCAGAAAGTCCTCCACAGATTCACCATGTTCCAATCTAAGCAAATCAATTATGTGACATTCATCTTGATAATCATACTCGGCGAAAGCTTCACAAAGATCCTTAACAAGTTGATCAAATGAATGGATAAAAGTAGGAGGTAAAATATGACACCATTTTTTAACTCGACCTTCAAATTCGAGGGTGAATGACCTGTCCATGACATATTTACAATGTATTCCATTAGAGAGACTTGAAAGAAGAGTTCTAGGCCAGTTAGTTCACTCTCGCCAACAAACTTGAATTGAGACAAGTCATGCCTTATTTACGTAGGGATGGTAAAATTAAGCTCCTTAGAAAAACATCTAGGGATTATGATTTGGGAAAGATCTATTTAATATAAGATATTCAAAATAGGCTCAATGGGCACAACTTGTCATATGGCCCTCCTTCTAGTGCCAAAATTTTGATGGTGTTGGATATCACCAACATACAGGGGGTCTTCCCAGTGTGAAGTCCCAATTAGACCTCATACTATTTCCAATCGGAGCCCCATCCAGAATATGTCCCAAATTTCATTTACGTTAAGAGATTCCTTGGCTTTAGCTATCAGCACAAGAGAGAAGTGCAACTATCCTTTGGAACGAACAAGCTAGTATGCCTTCTATATGTTCAATTGTCAATGTATCCAGGTTCTTCTACTATGGGGAAAAATTAAAGTGAATTTCTCAGGGTAGAAGTAATAGTATTACCCTAATGGAGACACACATGAAAATAAAGGGTTTGTCTAACATCAAGCAAAATAGTTCACAAGAATGTGATGAACATTATATGTATATCAACACATTTCCAACAAGAAGCACTGAAGTAACCAAAATATTTCAACTAATCCAATACTTAATGAAAGCGAAAATGACCCATAAATATTCAAAGGATAATCTTAGAAATATTCACAATCCATGTGTGAAAATGTACTGCCTTGAAGGCTTCAATATTAAAAAAAGGTCTCGAGATACATAAATGCAATGAATGCTACTAGCTCCCATAGTGGAGCATTATAGCCACTACTTGCTCCCAAAAAGTACTAACTCTATCTCTCGGATGCCTTATGGGAGAATACAAGGATAAACATCCTTTACATGAGGAATGCAGATCTATTCATAACTTGCGGAATGACCTTTTACATCCTCATGACTCTTGACTTTCCAACTCCTAGTGACCTTTGGGCTTCTATAAACTTTGGAATTCCAAATGAATTTTGGAATTACATATGACTTTTGATACTACATGTCTTCTAGACTCCCATGGCTCTTTAGTTCATACATGACTCTTGGACTTATGCTTATTTTAGTTTACAATGATTACAAAAATAGATCATGATTTCCACATCTTCATGTGATGAGATTTGACATGTCACTATATTTGATTACTCGGACTAATAGTGACTGATGACACAAAATTTCTCCAATGATGACATGGTTTCCACTTGTGTCCACATTTCTTCAAGAAGATTCAATCATTGATGTCCTCACCCTCCAAAGGGTCTTTGATGTAATGGAGTCTTTGGGTTGTTTTTATCATCAAGGTTAAAGTGTGCTCATCGCTCTTCATGCAACGTCCTTCATTTGTTTTCTTTGACTGATCTTCCTCGTGCATGCTTTCCATGATGTTTTTGGAATACCTTTGTTTGCAGTCACTCGTGAAAAGAAATTATCAAGATAAAACTATCATATTCTACCATGTTTTATGCATATTTTTTGTTCATTCCTTTTCAGTGTGCTCGTGAGGGACAAAATGGGCTTCTGGTCACGTGTACACTTTGAAAGGCAGAAGGGCTAAAGGGGAAAGGCTTGGTGTCTTCGACATGCACTCATGTACTCAAAAGAGGGATACAATCAAGGCAAGGTGTATGGTGCAAGAGCGAAAGATGAAAGGGAAGGCTTCGAGATTCCTAAGTGCGTTGTGTGCTGAAGAGAGAGTAAGAGGGAGTAGGGCGCACTCTTGGATGGTGAAGGATGAATATTCGTACCTTCTGAGTGCGCTCATGTGCTAAAGAGAGCAAGGAGGGAACATCCCTTTGCGTAAGAAGAATGTGCTAAAGGAGGGTGCATCCTTTAGGTTGGAGGAGTGTGCTCAAGGAGGGCATATTCCTTCGGGTCAAAGGAGTGCTATCAAGGGGGGTGCATTCTTTCGAGCTAAAGGAGTTCTCTCAGAGAAGGCACGCTCATTCAGGTCAAAGTAGTGTGCTCAAAGGAAACAAATGAGGGTGCATGGTGCAAGTATGAAGGTTGAATATGAATCTTCATGCCTTTGAAATGCACTCATATGCTTAAGAGACCAAAGAAGGTGCATGGCACAAGTCCAAAGGTTGAAGGATGAATCTTCGTGCCTTCGAAGTGCACTCATGCACTCAAAGCATCAATAAGGTGCATGGAGCATTGTGGAAAGATGAAGGGTAGAGCTTAAGGCCTTCGAGGTGCGCTCATGCAATCAAGGAGGGCGCATTCCTTTGGGTTGAAGGAGTGGTCCCAAGGAGGCACATTGCTTCGGGTCGACGGAGTTCTCCCAAGGAGGGCACATTCCTTGAGGTCAAAGGAGTGAGCTCAAAGGAAGGCCTGGTTTTTGAAGGGCACAGTTCCGAACAAGGAAAGGGAAAGATGGATTAAGGACTATGCTTTGTGCTCTTGGAGGGTGCATGAAACACTTATGAACAATGAAGGTTCTCCTGTCAAGGCTTCATAGTGTGCTCATGTGCTCTTAGCCTTAATGAATGCGCCTTTTCCATGTCTTGTAATTCCTTTAGCCTTCAATCCTATGAGACTTAGAAATAAATTTACCAGCGTGGATATTATAAAAGTAAATGTATGCACCAAGATATATCATGCACATAAAAACAATATGGAAAACACACCACACAATGCCACAACAAAAAACGATCTATCGGAGCTTGGTCTTGACCTTCGTATGGTCATTTGAGGAGAAAAGTGAGTGAGCTTTACACTTGGCCCTAATCAACTTGTCTTAAATTTTACAATGAAACTTTCAAAATTTGACTTTTACAATGTTCTTGCAATTTGACTTCTATGAATATAGCCCCCTTTCACAACAAAAAGTACTTTGAATTAGAATGGTTAATCATGCTTCAATAACCCTTAAACTGAATGCTCTGCAAATAAGTTTGAACTTTGTTAAACCTTCATTAAATTTTTTATATAAATATTATAAATTACACGGCTTTCAAATTATATTAACCACAACATTATTACATACGTGGAAAAATGTCAATTAAAATTAAAAAATCTAATAAATACATAATGTGTGGGCTCGATACATTAAATGTCGATGCTTATTGATAAACGTACCTTATAATACACTTCAAGTTCAACGCGGAAACCATAATTCTCGGAAACGTAGAGCACACAAATTGTGTTCTCAATGGAAGTGCCAAATGCTACTCAATGCATCGACTTTTCACTTTTTGTCAGATGATACGAGATTTTCTTTTAAATATTTTTAATCTTATTAAAAGCCAATATGTTACTAATTTTTAAAATAATGTTTCACCATTTACCAATTAACATATTTACTGCCAAAATTTGCAAATTATTACACGACAACCCATATTACTCGTAAACCCAAATATTGGAATTAAATTTCAGCAAGTAAATAAATCATTTATCTATATCTCATCATTTTCGACTTTCTTACCGCATTTGGGTTATTTTTTAAATAAAAGAACATTTTCCAATGGAGTTGTCTATAATGTGATTTTTTGGAGATTCCGGTGACGGAATCCGGCGAAGAAATTGAGGTTAAATATTGATTTGTTGCAGTTAAAATGTGATTTTTTGGAGATTCTGGTGACCGAATCCGGCAAAGAAATTGAGGTTAAATCTTGAATTGTTGCAGTTAAAATGGTTTTTTAACTGCATATTTGGATTTAGCACCCTGAAAAACCCCTGGGACGTTTTGATTGTGCAGAAACTAGCTATCAAACTTGCGATTCGAATAAATTGCTGCCAAATTTTGACCGGAAAAACCCATTGGAAAAGCTTCCAAAAAGTCTCATTACAGACAACTGCTTTTCGAATTTGATTGGGTAATAATCTTACGAAATATTAAAAAAATACAATGACAAAATTAAGTATTTTAAAGTAGTTGTCAAAATTTTAAAAATATTAACCATCTATTTCATATTTACATATTATATGGTGGTTATAATTTTTTATGAATTCATAAATTTAAGATTTTTATCGTTGGTTTTTATGTCAATAATTTTATGGTAGCTTTTTATGTCAATTACTTATAAGATCTAATTGCCTTAATAATTTAGATTTT
>APFE030479391.1:4352-39099 GCA_000404065.3 Pinus taeda
ATACATGCCGAAGCATCCAATACCATGGACCGAAAACCATCGCGTCCAAAACCATGGACCGAAAACCATTGCGTCCAAAAAACATGTGCGAAAATCATGCACAAAACCATAGGTGGGTCCATCCAACCTAACATAGGGTCCAAAACCAAAATTTTCTGGGGCGCTCCCCTCAAACCCCCTGTTAACTATGTGTAAAGAATATAAAACAACCCAACAAAATTTTCAGGACACTGGCAAAAATAAGAATACCAAAGGATGATTGGTGGTCCAACATGACTGACATCCTATAAATTACCATGGTAAACAATGAGGTAAATCGAAATATTTACCACAGTAAATTTTGGAAAAAAAGGATGAATACTAGTGAACAGGTAAAGAGTATCAGTTACAGGTGAAAGAGTACCAGTTAAAAAGATAAAATCAGAT
This sequence comes from Pinus taeda, assembly GCA_000404065.3. Lineage (NCBI taxonomy): Eukaryota > Viridiplantae > Streptophyta > Pinopsida > Pinales > Pinaceae > Pinus > Pinus taeda. The sequence goes on from APFE030479391.1 coordinate 4,779, forward strand.
GTCCAACACAGAGTTACTAAGATAACAACAAGATCCAGATTCATAGAGCATAACTACAGCTCCTTCAACAAAAACAGGGATAGCAAAAATCAGTTCATTATCTGTCACTATATTCGACACCATCTGTTTCTATATGTGTGTAGATAGATATTTTATTTTCCTAGAATAAATCTCATTTAGTTATGAGATATTTTGATGTAAATTTTTATAAATAATTCTTTATTAGAAGTATTAAGGGTGGATTCTACAACATTTATATAAACATTTTCTTCTGGAATTGAGGTTCTATTGTACCAACATTTGTATGACTTGCTGGATCAAGGAATAAAGCTAAGGTAGTTTACAGGATACTTGTTTCAAACATAAATCCAATAAGTATTCAATATCTCTTGTGTTTTACTGTTTCCCCTCTGTTTATTAATAATCACATGTGTTTTTATGAAATCTGAATGATAAACGAAATAATTATATTTCAAAATGTGCTTTGCTGTAATCTGTTTTAAAAGGTTTATCTTTCTTAATTTTTTCTTCTAGACTATCATAGTTAGGGAATTCTTAAATCCTTCCTCGCTTTCATAGTTTACCATAGTGATCCATTTAACAAAGAATACTTAATTTCTCCCTGTTAATGAGTACCCTCTATTATGTATATTAAACCTGGTTAAAGGATTTTTGATTGCCATTTCTCCCTGTTTATTGCCATTTCATCCATCCATCTTAGCTTTGCATTTGCCTTTTGTTTTACTACCTTGCCTTGTGAGTTTTCCCTTTAGTAATTTGATCTGATCTAGTTGAGCCATCACTCGATTTGAATCCATAGCCAAATGGCTTGAAGGCCTTGTTCTATCCATTTATTACCAGAATTCCACCACCCAACCAAAAATCCCCTACAAGCTTTTATAACTAGCCTAATATCCCATAAAACAAAGCTAAATCATAAAAAGAGAGCCCTCTCTGAGTATAGATTGGCTAGAATTTGTACTTAAAAGATTAGTTTTTGGTTACCTCGGAGTGTCCCTTCTTTTGATAACTTCTAAGGGAAAATATGAGCGATAACAAAAATTAAATGAGATCGGGCAAAAAGGAAGCTATGGATAAACCAAAGGAAGTATGTCGAGACAATATTGCAGAGGTTTAATATGCAGGATAGTAAACTGGTGAAGGTTCCTATTCCTATCAGTGTAAATTTATCTGTTGAACAGTGTCCCAAGACATAAGAGGAGGAATAGGACATGTCCCATGTTCCATACACAAGTGTAGTTGGTAACCTGATGTATGCAATGGTATGTACTAGACCAAACATTGCACATGCAATGGGAGTATTGAGAAGGTTTATGTCAAGACTAGGGATGGAGCATTGAATAACAATCATGCGAGTTTTTAGGTATTTCTGTGGAACTAGTGATTATTGTCTGTGCTACCAAAGAAGACCATGATTGGACAGAGTTTTGGACATCCGTGGATTTGTTGATGCAGTCTGGGATAGAGATGTAGATCAGAGAAGATATACAAGTGGGTATGTGTTTAACCTATTTGGAGGCGTAGTAAGTTGAATGAGAAAGAGAGTCTGTTGTGGCACTTTCAATTACAGAGGCAAAATACATGAAAACAATCATGCAAGAAAAGAAGCAGTTTGGTTGCAGAGATTGTGTTCAAGTATGGGGTTAGTACAACGAGCTATAAGGATAGACTGTGATAGACAAATTACAATTTTCTTGGCAAAGAACTCTTCTTATCATTCAAAGACAAAGCACATTGATGTTTAGTATCACTTTGTAAGGGATATGGTTGAAGAAAAAAAGGTGTTGTTGGAAAAGGTGGACACTCTGAAGAATATTGTTGATGCGTTGATAAATTATTTGAGCACAGAGAAGTTATCTTGATGTAGATACACAATGGGTGTTGTAGGGCTAGACCATTGACTAATCTCTTATGTGCCCCCCTGTGGAAAGAAAACAACAAGCGGGAGAATGTTGGGTGTGTGTTATATTATTTCCATAACTAGCCCCATATGTGGGGGGGCGATAGCCCACTCTGTTTGTTGTGCCAGGCGTAGTAGGGGGGTGAAATTGTGGCGATAACCCCCCTTGTAGGGGGGTTTGAGGGGGGTGGTAGCCCCCCTCTATAGGGTTTAGGAGAGTGCCCCAGGGAATAAATTATTTTGGACCCTATATTAGGTGGGCGAAACTACCTATGGTTTTATGCAAGGTTTTCGCACATGGTTTTGGGCATGATGATTTTCTGTCCATGGGATTGTTTGAAGATCCGGTCAAGAGAACTAAGATTATGTACTAATCCAGAGTTAATGGATTGGGGTTTAAGGATGCTTTAGAATGTATATATATATATGTATTGTAACATTGAAATAAATATAATAAAACATCAATATCGTAGTCCTAGTTTTGGGATCTAGGGGAAAATCTCCATGTATATCTTTTGATGTTTTTTTTATTCACCATTGTTTATTTTCTATTTTTAGAATTCGTATGCAACTAATTTCTGTACGAGGTTAAAACCTACAGTTGACATCTGTGAGAAGTTGTAGGGTAACATGATTGGTATTATCATGATGAGGTAATAATTGATTTGTTTATATACCTAACAGTTGGATGATGTAATAACACATAATAAGACTCAATTGCAGCATGGTAAAGGTAAATGAGAAGGAATTGAGAAAGAATTCATTTGGCTATGTTTGGAAATCCTAATTCGAAATGAATAAAGTTCTTCAATTTCGTCGAAAATTATGTGGGTATGTGCTATATTCATGGACATGTCCTTTACAGGTATATTAGCTAGTCCCTAGTTACAAGTGGTTTGTCAAGGGAATTGGATTCCATTGAGAGATGTCGTCGATGTGTTCAGTTGCAAGCAACGTGCTTGGCATAACAAGGAAAGGTAACTAGTGTATTGTTATGTTTATTTATGCACTAACAATTATGTGTTGATGGTAGTATGATGTAGGGAGTTGCATGTCAAGAGAGGTTGCCATGAAATCTTGAAGAAGGATATGGTAGAGCTTCCTTGGGAATGACGAGGATTGAGTTGTGGTGTCTATTGCTAGTCTTGTGCTTTTGGTCTTTTCTGAATTTTTTAGCGTGATTGGGGTTTTGTTTATGTTTGGTGTAAGGCCTTTCCACTTTGTTGTGGTGTCACATTGTTATTGACTTTCATGGTTTTCTTCTTAGTTGTTTCTTATCTTGCCTTTTATGTTTTGAGTCTTGGTAATTGTTTGGGAAAGAGGAAATTTGATGGATATTAGGAGAGCTGTGTGGTACTCGAAAAGTAATGTAAGATTCAAATGAAGCTCTGTGCATGAGTAAGCGCAACAGAGGGTAAGACTATGATAGCCAGTTGGAATGGTTGGGTCCATTGGTGTAAATGGACGATGGCAGGATATGCAGGAGAAAGGTAACCAAAAAAGATCAGGTAAATGGACCTGAGATGTCGAATGGCTTGACTAAGTTGGGAATGATGGTTCTGTTGAAGCCTCGAAAATCGCTGCAACAACATGGGGGAGACCACCTGGTCCGGACCTCGGTTAGCAGCTCCTTTTCCGTTTGGAATGGTGGTTCCGACTGGTTCAACTAGGTCCAGTTACCTTCTCTCAATCTCTAATGGCTTCAAAATATGACTTTCATTCACCAATGGAAAAGAGACATCAGATCGTCCTTCTAGCTGATTAGGCAAGAAAATGATCCTTAAGCTGATTTAGGGCTCAGCCAATCCACTACTAAAGTTTGCCTCTTTGGGAAGAGGACTTAAAAGTATGTAAAATTTACTCTAAATGCAAACTTTTTCTAAGATGCAAGCAAAAGAAACTATCCTAATCCTATCTCAATTAGGAAGATATAGATCTAACCTAACTAAGAGCAAGTATTTATAATATTGGGATTGAAATGTGTCATTTATAATGAATATCAAGTTAATGAAGTAGTTTAATTAACTGACATTATGGATACTAGACACATCCTATTGAGACCCTTTAACTGAAATAATCAATCAACAACACTCATGAAGTAGTTCACAAAATGCTATTGATCATTTAATCAATAACTTGAATAATTAAACAATAATATGCAAAAGAAGTTCACAACATATCACTATCTATTCATCCAATATTAAAAGACAAATTTGTGAGTAAATAGTTACTCAGGAATCAGAGTTCGACCCATAAGAGCAGAGATAAATAACAACATAAAATAGAAGCAAATTACCCATACCGACAAAAGTGCACAAATATGTAAGCAAATTGACACCATTCCTGTTATCATAAAATGAAACCAGCGTTTAAAACAATAGTATTCGAAATACCAGTTTATTAAATCCATTTCTCCATCTCCGGTCTCTAATAGTCCTTTACAATGCCTGGGCTTCTGCTTTCAAAAGCAGAGCTACAATAGTGCAAACTCCGTTCATTATACATAACTCAGGATGTAAAAGAAAAACCTTAATAATCTCCAGATCTGAGATTCCACTCCTCCCATCTACAACTCTAAATCCCTATTACAAAAGTGCTTTTAGAATTCCAGAATTGCAGAGGAGAGCAGCCTCTATTACATTCTGCAATCTGCTATTTATAATATTTGCAAAGGAATTCCTAAGATGAAAGTTTGTTGAAGAGAAATCTGTCCAATCTAATTTTATTCGCTCAAAATTTCAATCTTTAATTGCTGGAGTATTCTCATTGATTGAGATCATCTCCATATCGTTTCTACTGTTTTCCTGCAAAAAGAAATCAAAAGAAATTAAAATGCAATCAATAAAACAAAATATCATTTCTGCCATTTAAGAAAAATCCAATCAAATTCTATTTAAATAAATCATTGAAAATAAAATATAAACTCTCTATTGATGCCTATGATGGTTTAATTGGCCAAGGATTTTATTGATGAGCGAATCTGCAATAAGAAATTCAGAGCTTGATCTTCTGCATGATTTTTTATTGAATTAGTGAACAAATCTATTAGTGAAACCTCCTCATAAATATTCTCCTTGATTTTATCTTTCCAATGAGCCGTCCTGGGCCTCATTTGGCCAAATAAAACTCACTCTATGGGGCTCCAAAGTAGATGAGTCAAAATTGGTGTAAATCTGGAAATTCTGTTGCTGAGCTAAAAATCAGAATTTTTAATTAAAAAACTAATCCTAAATTAGAACTCTAATTATTTAACAATTAATTCTAAATTAATTTTTAATCATAATCTAAACTAGCTATTTATTAATTAATATTAATATAATTAACTAACCTATTAAATATTTATAACTAAGTAATATCAATCTAAATAATAATAAATTAATTATTATATATATCTATTAATTAATTAGTTTTAAAATTAATTTACAATTTTATAATATAAGTTAATATAACTTACATAAGCCTTTTAATGAATTTGAATAAACAAAAACAATCATATGTGAGGATGGCTTTAAGGCAAAAGTCGTGAATTGACTTCACATGCATCAGTGGGAGCATATCACATCGGAGGAAAGTTAAGGTCGAGGGTTTATAGAACTTGTTTGTTGAGAATTTGTGATGGGATGGAGCAATCTTATTGTTAATTTTTTATTTTAATATTAAATTATTTTATGTTAACATTTTATTACCATTTCATTTATTCGTTAATGTACTTAACCATGAATTTAAATCAATTCAAAATAACCAACGTGAGAATGCCTTTAAATTAAAAGTCATGGTTTGACTTTTTCCCGCATCGCATAAATGGTTGAGTCGGGTTGTATCAATTGAGGACCCCGATGCGATGGAGCGATCGCATTAAGACTTAAACACATGGCATTTTATTAAACTTTGGTTAATGCTTGAAGAGCCATCACATATCGTGGAATGAAGATCATCGGGTTTTTTAAGATGTTCATGTTATTAGAATTGCGATGGTTGCGATATGCGATGAATTTTTGTTTTTGTTTTTTATTTGTATATATATATTTGTATATATTAAATTTTTATTTTAATTAAATAATACATATTAATTTTATTAATTCAAAATTTAATATTAAATATCAAATTTTTTATTTTTTTGGTTTTATTTTAATGAAATTAGTTATGAAATTATCTAAACTACAACCACTCCGAAAATAAATAAAAAGAATAAAAATAGCGTTTTTAACCCAGACTAGATAAATGATGGGACTTCAAAGGAGTACCATTTTTAAACCAGTTGACCAAATGAGGCGAAACAAGCGTCAATGGGAAGCTTATAGAAATTTGATTCTAACAAAACAATCAAAACAAGAATCCAAGGAAAATGAAAAATTAACAATCGCGTAGGATAATCAAATAAAATAAAAATCCTAAAAGACGTTTAGCCAAAAATTTATAGAAAGGGTCCCCATTTTTTTGAAGTGAAGACATCAATAATGGGGGGTTGTGTTTTTACCACAACAGGTTCTCAATGTTGTGCATAAAAAAAGGAAGTTCTCTTAACCTTGACCTTGATATCTAGTATTTATGTTTTGATCATGATTGCTTATGCTAATGATTATATGCATATATGTATGTGTATACATTGTTATCTCACAGGGTCATCATGGATCATTATTTTTTTTATGCTAATGTTGATGTATATGTATGTATCTGTCTATGTATCTATGCCACTATCTGAAAGGGTCATCAAGGATCGTTCCTGTGGAGGAAGAGGTTCCTAGTCTTACGAGGAATCGATTGGGAAGAGTAGTAATGAAAAATATATGAGGTCAGTATCATGTGGTTATGAGATGATATTATGTGATTACATTATGTATGTGTTATAGACAAGTTATACCAAGGGATACATCATCGAAATGAAAGCAGTGTGGTTCATGAAATGCTAGGACAAGCATTGATAAGACGCTGAAAGAAAGGTTGCTTGGCAGAGGTAGTGTGGTTTCAGATGCATTGTATTACTATTATGTATATGCCATACATGTTGTACATGATGCATCTGTGATGATTGTGTGCATGCAGTATTGTGCATATGTAGTGTGTGTACATGTTGTTTGTGGAATATTAGGTACAAGGTGTTAGTAAAAATAATGTTGTATGAATGTTACATATTGAATGCTAGGTATAGATGGTGCTATGTACGTGTTGGATATATGGTTCTGTGTACATATTTTACTGTGTGCAGGATGGATATGTGGTGTTGTATGCATATGGTGCTCTACACGTGTTAGATATACATTGTTGTGTACAAATGATGCTATGTACATGTTGGATATGTAGTGCTATGTACATGTGGTGTTGCATGCATGTTCTACATGTGGTGCTATGTACATATGGTGTGGTGTGTATGATTGTACAAGTGGTGTTGTGTGCATGTGGTGTTTTGTACATGTTGTACAAGTGGCACTATGTGTATGTGGTGCTGTCTAAACGTCATGCATATGGCGTTGTGTACATGTGGTGCCGCGTACATTTCATGCATGTGGTAATATGTACATGTGGTACTGTGTACACGTTGTACAAGTGGTGCAGTGCACATGTGGTGTTGTGCACACAATATGCAGGTGGTGCCATGTACATGTGATGTTGTTCACACATTGTGTAGGGGGTGCATTGTACAGGTGGTATTATGTACATGTTGTACATATGGTACTGGTGCACGTGTGGTATTGTGTGCATGTCATACATGCTATGTTGAGGGCATGTGGTACTAGGTATGTGCATTTTGTAGGTGCATGTATTCTGTGGTGTTGTACATCGGGTATAGATGTATTATGTTGTGTTTTACATGAGGCGTAGGTGTATGTATTATGTTATGAACATGATGTAGGCATATGTATTGTATTGCATACACTGGGTGTAGATGTATGTATTTTATGTCAGGTGTAGGTGCATTTATTGTATGGAGTTGTATGTCGTGTGTGGTTGTATGTGTGTGATGCACACTATGTGTATGTGCACATGGTTGAGGAAAAAGCACTAGGTGTGGAAACCAATATGGTGTGTGTACAAAAAGAACAAAGGCAAAAGTAAGGATCGATGAATGATAAGTATCAATATTTTATTTCATTTTGATTATACATGTGATTTATGATTTTGGTATATGATGATTACATGTTAATTATGATTCTAGTTTATGATGGTTACATGTGATTTATGATTTTGACCTATGATAGTTATATTTTGAGCTAACCTGATGAGATATTTTTATACATGTTGATTTGGTCAAATATGCTAGTTTGACTTGTGGTTAAACGAAGTGAACAAGATTGAAAATGTACCTTATTGACGAGGTACCAATGAGCTATGTTGTCAATTTATTTCAATTTATTTTAAATCTAATGGAAGTTATGTGATTGGTACATGAATGCATGAACATGCCTGATTGGGTGGCCTAAATCAACTGCAAGAATTAGCGACAATAGTGAAAGAAATTGGAACATGCAGCAATATGTTGGTAAAGAACTTTAGGAGAAGGACTATTGTGGGACATTGGTGCCCAATAGTGTCCACTAATTTCCATGAGAATGCTATGAATGGTATGATTGTTTTAAGGCAGGGGCATGTCTTGGTTTTTTGTATCTTCCGATGCGAGGAAGCCTTGTCAAGGGATGGATTGCCTAAGATGGGGGTGCCAACGGAACTTGGTAGGTGAGTGACTGCATAGAAGGGGTTGCCTGGATTTCCTAATGGACTATGTAGCATAGAAGGGAAGACCAGGGATGGATTTGTTTTGGTCATTAGCATTGCCAGATGGAATCAGAGGCACATTGAAAGTGGGCCCTGGAACAATGAGCCGGTAACTGTTGACTGAGAGGACAAGTGGTGCAAGATTATAACGCTTGAAATTGAATGCATATTTGACTTTGCAGTGGATTCTGGACTTCCTAGCAAGGAGGTGAATCCTGGTGAGCCTTTGGATTCCCTTGTTGCAAATGTAGGTATCATATCCTTTATTTTCCAATTGAGAAAATGTGCATATATGTATATGTGTGTATTATTGTAAATATTGTATTGAGATGGATTTATAAATCTCCATAGAAAATATGGTTATTTGTTGGTTGAAGCAAATATCTATGTGCATGTGTGGTTATTGTAAATACCGTAATGAGTTGTGTTATAAAGCTCCACTAAACGGTATGTTTGTCATGTTTTAGCAAATGGTCATTATAAATACTGGAACGAGATGTGTTATAAAGCTCCATGGGAAGTATCCTTTGTTTCAACAGTCTTGTTGGTTATAGGTGTCATTGAACACTGAGGACAGTGTTCCCCCAAGGGGGAAGGTTATTTAATAGCCCTGGTGAAAAATCCATGTAAAAATATGAAGGGCCATGGTGATAGGACATGTATTCCAAGATGAATGGTGGGGGAAACAGTTTATTATGACTAAGGGAATTGGAAAAGGAAATGGCTAAGGTTTTGGAAAGGGAATAGGCATTAATTGGCATTTTCATTTATGAAAATAATGAAAATTAGGAGAAAAAGAAGGTGAAAGGTCACATGTTGCATGTGAGGATGAAATGAAAGAAACTAATGGAAAATGAAGAACCTAGACATACTACACATCTAAGTCACAGTGTTCACCAAATTTGAACCTTAGGTTCAAAATTCAACAAACCTTAAAAAAAATAGCATGTTCATTAAAGATTCACCGTGACGTTCGTTTATTAGGGTTAGTTGGTAAGCTTTTGACAGCTTTTGGTGGAGCTCTCTTCCATTCTATTCTCTCTCTCATACTCTTGGATACCTAGAGTTTTCTTGGAGTAGTCTTGGAGGGTGTGGCATACTTGGATTCTTGGAGCAAGAAGGCAAAATAAGAGAAGGAAAGTGCAAGAGGGCATTAGGATCAACAACTACATTAGATTTCTTGCAGGTACCGAGTTGCATGTATGACTCCTTCATTGGTTTTGGCATGCATGGCACATGCATGGGGTTTCATGGTCATGATCTGTCATTAGCATGGAGGTTTTCCTAGATTGATAGTGGTTTTCCTTGCCCTTCTATTTCTCAGATAGCCATGGCGATTATGAGTTTACTTTCATTGTTGTGCTTTTGGTTGGTTCTCATGTTTCCTTAGCTTGGGTTGAGTTACTAGACTTGGAGCCTTGGTTGGACAAACGCTTTGGAGTCTTCGAACAACTTGGGTTGATTTATTAGTCGTGGAGTTGGTTGGAAAAATTTTCAGGAGCCCTTAGTGGGTTGAGTTACTAGTGCTAGAGCTTTGGTTGGATAAACGCTCTGGAGCCTGGTAAAAACTGTGGATTGAGTTATTGGTCTAGGATCCTTGGTTTCACAAATGCTTTGGAGCCCTAGAAGGCTTGGATAGAGACTAATCTAATGATGGTTTTGTGATGTAATTCTATGAGGTGGAATCACTATTGATGGGTTGAAGTGGATGGCCTCTAGAAGAACTAGATGGTTTTTTATTGATGTGTTCTATGAGATCCCACATTCATGCTTGGAATATGGCACGAAGGTGAATGGGTAAAGAGAGCTTTGGATCAACCATTCTACGGTTGGGTGGAATGTGGAAATCCCATCCTTGGTTTGGATTTCACATCATCAATGAAAGGTTATTTCTCCTTGTATCTCTACAAGAATTATGATGCATTATATGTGGTTTATATGGCTATGATTTGATTGGTAATTTTGTCCCTATTATGCTAGTATTTTATATGTTTTATGGGAACAACCATGTATGGATTTCATCATATTTTTACTTGTAATTTAATGAACAATTTATCTATGACCTAATGGATGGAATGGAAATTAAAGTGATAAGGAAACAATGCTTCATGGCGAATCTCAGATAAGTATGAGACCCCTATGCTCAGATATGTTATTTACACCTCTCGGTTGCATATTTACTAAGTGTTTGACAAAATGTATGTCATGGTTAGGTCAATCCCTTGACCAAGTTGTGTTAGAGGCTTTAAATTTGTGTCATTTAATGTCTTGGAAAGTTTCATCAAGTTCTAGGCATTGGTTTGGAGACTAGCCCTAAAAAGTCGGCTTAAATCTCACAGTCTTTGGCACATAATTGGTTGAAAGAGACTGCAGTCTCTCCCTTACGGGCATTGTGGGAGCATCTATAGGGTTATAGTTGGATGCATGCCTTGTCATGGGAGTAACTTTGGGATTAATTGATTTAAATACTAGGTTAACTCAGGGTTTGGGCACCTAGAGTGGTGGATTATCTCCTGGGGGTCTCGAAGTACCTGAGGGAGGTCTGTGGGTTGTGTTTTTGTTGATTTTATTTCCTTCAGGTTACCTGTGAGGTTGAATCATAGCATAGTATCCTCTCACTACATGTTTACCTTGGCTGGCTAGTTGCTTGGGTAGATGTGGGAGGAGGGAGTTACAATTCTTGGAGGTTGACACTCCTCCTAATAGTGTTTCTAGAATGGAGGTTTGTTTTCTCCATTCATGCTTTGCAAGAGCTCTTTTAGTTGAGTTCTTATGGCGTCTGGTTCATCATCCAGCTGCCCAAGCTTTTGCTGAAGTTCCAACATGCTATCATCAAGATTAAGATATATTAGTTGACGGCATATAACTCTTCTTGCATGCTCCTGAAATTTCTTCCTTGGTCCATTTGTCTCACTATTACTATTGCAATAGTAACAACCAAACCATTGTATTATTTGACAAAATAACAAAAATTGAGTGACACAACACCCCCCGAGTTACTAGTTCTCTGGAATTACTATGATAGAGTCTAGTGCAACAACAAATTAATAAGGCCCACAATATTGAAATTGTGTTTCAAAATCCTAATAGAGGTTCCATTTAAAGAAATTTTGGCTTAAAAAAACAATTTCATAAGGTACTTCACTAGAAAAAATTTTCCAACAACAATGATACTAATAATACTTAGAAAATTAGAAAAAAAATAGAAGTATGATAAACCAAACTCAATAAGACTCTTTAGTTTCAGAATAAATGAATAAAACCACTTTCCTAGAGCATTTAGAAGCATGTTCATAGCTAACTTGCCCGCAAAAAGAAAGGAAATTCAAAACACAATAGACATATGATAAAGCAAACCTCGACAATTCTTGTTAACTTCATAACAAACGAAGGAAATCATTTTCCCATAGCTTTTATAAACGAGTTCAAGATGGTCCAATTCACAGGATTGCATTTCATTATTGCTACCTTTTACACACTTTGGAAATTGATACCAACATAGTGTTGAGAATATTTTAATAGTTTCATTTAATACAAATTTATTTTTCATACAAAGTTAAGCTAAAAAAATAAGTAAAGAAAGGAAAAGCCTTACAATGTTTGCTTTTTTGAAGTTCATATTATATAATCATATTCAACTAAATGTTATAATAATATTCAACTAAGTACTATTTTATTAAGATCCTAATTATGATTTTATTTAGATTTATGTAACGATATAGTGACATTTAAATATTAATTTCATTGCATTGGGTTAGTGCTTGTTTAGGGAAATGCTATTTTCCATGTTATTTCGATTTTGATGTTCAAATTGGGACACATATATCAAGCAATTTGTACAAAACATGAAACAATGTTTTGTTATAAAATAAAAAAACATAAGGCTTAATCGTATGATTAACTAAAAATCCCCTACCAGTGAATGTTAGTATTTTCTGTATTTATTGAGTGAATTAACGCATTATCAACACATAATTCGAGTGCTTAATAGAGTTTACTCTATTAACTTGTTTCATTACTAGCCAATCTTTTACTTTGACTACATTTGTGTTCAATATTTATATGTTTATTTTGATGTTTCTTTCGCATCAATGTTCCTATTCATTAAATTCTTTTATCAAAGTAGAATCAATGAATCTTGGTATTCACACTTTCCCAATACTAAGTGCATTAGTGATTTCACATTTATGAATTAAACATTTATTATCCAAAATCAAATGAATCATCTTTTTAATTCGTGTGAGAAGGAAGTGTTGTGTAGGAGAATGGGTGTGCAGAGTAAGGAACACAAAATTTCTTCCACAATGTTCCACACTTCTGCATACGTTCCCCCTCTGCGTGGTTCTTGCACATACATTACTCCTCCACAACACTACACATTAATCAATTACTTAGTGGTTTTGGATTATTAAAGTTTGGGGCATGAAAAGTTTGTTTTATGTTTATATTAGGTGCGGAATAAGGGTGGGTGATTAACTGTTCCTACGACCCAATTTCGAGATTGCATGTTCACTCCTTTCTTGGATTTTGTTGAAATGAGTAAATAATTCATTGTATTAGATTAGAAATTTACTCCAAATTTAACCTAAATAGATAGCTATAAGATATCCGTTTCCTATAACCTGAATCCACATCAGGTATACTTTTGATAAGTTGGCTTAATTTTCTCTGAGCTTAACATTCCTTAGCATTTCCTTTGCATTTATTTGTATGCATCTAAAGTTATTAATTTTACATTTGTGTCTAAACAAGAAGACACATCCATTCCTCTTAAATGATCAAACCTACTATTGAATGAATCGATTTTCTTTTGAACCAATGCCCATTTCTGTTACACTTATTGGATAACATTTCCAGTCTTTGAAAATATTTCCTATTTTCGTGGAAGATATCTTTCACAACACTAGGTGACAAACTAGATAAATGGGTGAGTCTGGGGTATGATAAATTGGGACAAATAGGATGCCAAAAATTTTCATTTTAAAAATAAATTCATAATTGTAAAACTAATTTTAGATTGACATTTTAGAGGTAATTTCATAGCTTGACTCCATAGGGTAGATAACTTTTAAACTTTTAATATGTGGAGTAATGGAGCACATTCCGCATCTTTGCATGCATTCCCATTCAAAAATTTCTTCTGTACATTGCAAAATGTCAATTTTAACCAAGAGCTAAATGAGTACTTTAATTCTTTATTGGTTCATGTCAAGCTAAAAAATAGCATTTTAAAACTAATTTCAGTTTTTTAACTTTTTAATTTTAATATAGCATTTAGATTTTTAGTGTGTGGAATAAAGGATGTCCATAGATGTGTATGTCCCTGATGTTAGTCCTTACAATCTTCTAGGATAAGGAAATCGAGAAGGGTAACCTCAAACCACTTCAGCTCAGTAGCTAGCCCTACTAAGCATGAGAGGGATCTCTCTAAGTCTCTTATCAGCGATATGACTTTAAAGCAAATGAATTTACGCTAGATATCTGTATTTGTTTGTGAAAATTTGAGTTTTAGGGTTTGCTGAACTTAGGGTTTCGAGCCACAAATAGATCTAGGCTATAGGAGTGCATGAGAAAATATGAGAAGGAGCTAGATATTAGAATCCATGGTGTATTTTGAATATTGTCAGTGTAGTATAGAGGAGAAAGTGTAGAAGAAACTAATGAGCATAAGTAAACATGATTTCATTACCTTAGGAAGACATAAACATAACTATGAAAACCAGATAACAGAGCTTGAAAAATACGAATTATGTATATTTCACTGTAATGCATCCATAGAAAGAAGAGATATCATGTAGATAAATATGTTTAAACCATTAGAAAACAAATAGAATGAAGAACAAGCACCATGAACTCACTGGGCTAGAGTTCCTTGAAAATAGCTGCAACCTATATTTATATTAGCTAAAAAGATGCAAGCTTCCTTCACAAAAAGTTCAACCCTCTTCTCCTCAAGAGAAATGATACATATAGACTCTCCTAGACCACTTTCCCAGCCTTAGGAGTCGAATTCCTTGGTGGAGGAACTGAGTCCAAGATTCTCTCAACCAACAGGTGAGAGTGAGAAGGTGAAACTCAAACACTTCATGGAGAGTTTCTTTCTTTTATGAGGCCTAATAAACATAAAAAAACAACCTATGATGTACATTTATTCATGCCTACGTAACCTAGCCTCGAAACTAGTGCCATTACATAGAGAATATTGACTTTGACTAAGTCAAACTAGAAACTAGAAATTTTACACAGTGAAATTTACAAGTTAAAACACAGAAAAGTGTAGAAGCGCAGTGTCGACTTTGAACTGATTTTCAGGTACCTTCCAGGGGTCAAAATTCAAACTTGAGAGAACGATCAACTCGCCCTTCAAGTATAGTTTATAGAAAAGTTTTAATTTTGGAATTTGGACAATGGGAAGGCCTTCAAAAATCCAATCTCCCGAGGTCACCCCAAAAGCGCAGCGCTTGTCAAAAAATGGTCAAGAATGCTAGTTTTTTGCATTTTTCTCCAAAACGGAGCCACCTCTGCAAAATCTGAGCAAGTAGTTTTTAGAGGATGTCAAGAGCTTTCCAAAAATGTAGACCTTTCCTCAAATGGAGGCCTGAGGAAAAAGCACAAGGCCAAGGTGTTGTGCTTTTGGAGTAGCTAATTTTCTGAATTTAGACCAAAATTTCTCAAAAAACTTAAAATGCTCAGAATTTGTTCATAATTAGATGGAAGGTGTAAAAATATGTTTTTTAAACCTTCATAGATTCTTCAGAAAGCATATCCAAGTTTCCCTCATCCTTTTTGTCTTTTTGGCTTCTTTGAGCTTGTTTTCAAGTTGCTTTAATTTGACATTGGCGATCATGTTTTGAGCTTGGTAGTGGTGCATCATATGTCTGAGAAACTGATTATCCCCGTTTTCCTTCTCAAGGAGGTTCTCCAAGTGTTCATTCACCCTATTGAGCCAATATTCCTTGTCTTAATGGACCTCAAGGGCAGTCCTATCTTCTAGGTCAAGGTCTTCATTCAACAAAATGTGCTCTTGCTCTTCTTGTAATGCTTTATTTAGGCCCCTTTTTCTTAGCATTTTCCTCTTTCCTTTACCCTTTGATCCTTCAGGCTCACTTGATTCTATGATCTCCTTGCCTTTGCCAACCTACTGCAATAACTTAGCTTGTTCTTTTTCCATAATCAATTCCTTTTCTTTGAGTTGACTATTCTCCTGTTCAAGGAATGATATGGCATATTTTTCTCTTTCCATATTGATTGCAAGTTCCTTTATTTGATAATCCTTTTCTTTGATTATCTGTCACATGCTTGAAGTCTAATCCTCAACCTCTGAATCAACCAGCTCAAACTCATGCTCAACCGTGTCTTTCTCTTTTGCTGTCGATCCCTACTTTGTCGATGAAGAAGGCTTGGCCCCTTTCTCTCCATGAGAAGAAAATTCAAGCATCTATCCTCTCTTATACACTTTAGTCACCTCAGAATTGGGTAGCTAAGTTTTATCCACTGGTTTGCTAGGGGACCCCACCTCTGTTTGTTGTTTTGGCACACTAGGAGACTGAGCTGCTACATTGGCTTCCTGCCATTTCAGGGTTGTTTCCAAAAAGGCTTCCCAAGCCATACCTTTTTTTGCAAGTTGGTGAAGGGCAATAGTTTTGATTAGACTGTTATGAAAAAATCTTGGGGAGTTCTCTTTGTCCTTCAATTGTATTTTTTTCGACATTTTGGAAAAGCTCCTAGATAGGTAGTTACTATAATATTCCTAATTAGCTATGGCTAATTGGAATATTCAATTTTGTTTGATTTTTTCCTTCTATAGTTTGTAAATAAAAAGTGAGGAAGGGGGAACATAACTCACTTTAGAATAAAAAGTCACTTCCTAGGTAGCACAATGTTGTGACTTAAGGGGGAACCAAGGGGGCCAAAGGGGGACGCATAAATGGAGCCCACGCAGACACATGGAGGGACTGCACAGGAGGGAAGGAACACATGGAAAGAAGGGGATCACGCAAGAGAAAGTGAGCCTAGGGATTGTGAGAGGCAGAGGTTATAAAATAGAGAGGAACCCCCTCATTTCGGATCATTTCGGTTATGAGCATTTGTAATAGTCATTTCAACTTAGAGCATGCTGGCTGTTTAGCTAGTCTGCAGCACTGTTTAGTGCATTGAGTGTCTCTGTTCGGAGATCTCAACCTTAGCCTCGTGGGATTTCGAGTGCCTGCTCAGGCAAGGTATTTCCATCAGCATTTCAGCAGTTGTTTCATTAGCGTCTTTGAGGAATTGCGCAGAACCCCAAGGGGGTGATTTTCGGGGGTCAACCATTTCAGAAAAGCTTTCTTGGTTTTTCTGGGTTTTTTGAGTAGAGTTCGATTCCAGAGTTTCAGCCTTTTCTGAGGAGGGGAGCAGCCCCAAATCCTCATTCGATTTCCAGCAGCAACAACACGACATTTTCCCAGCAGCTAGGACACAGACCAGTGTGAGGCCATTCCAGGAAAGCTTTCTGGGTTTTTTTGGGTTTCTTGAGTAGAGCACGAATCCAGAGTTTCAACTTTTTTTGAGGAGGGGAGCAGCCTTAAATCATCATTTGTTTTGTAGCAGCAGCAGCACAGTAGCAACATCCATGCAGAGAGGCCATTCTTGTCATTCTGAGAGTATTTCTTCACTTTCTTTGTGCAAGTCGAGCTGCCATCTGTCTAATCACCTCTTGTACTCATTTATTGCCCAGTATAATAAAATGGCTTAGCATTTCTCGCTGCATTTCTTGTGTATATGCTTATATTTCCGATTTACATTATTATATGTTGTTCCACTATTATTTTATCACTTCTGGGTTATTATATCATTTGCACATATTTGGTTGGAGTTTTTGTTGGGGTTTGAGGAATATTTGGGTTAGGAATATTACAGTTACACATGTTGAGTGGCTTTTGAGAGGTGAAATGCATTAGGAGGTGAATATGATAAGCATACAACCTGTAGAATCTACCTTCACATGTAAATAACCTCATGACACTCTTCATTAAAGGGGCATATGTATCCAATAAATATCTGAAAGGCATAAGGTGAGTGTGTGTTTCTCAGTATGGCGTCTTTAAGAAAGGCTTGTAGTGTTCAAGATCTAGGCTCATTCCTTTGAACCAATATTTTCCATTGTTTGGTAACCTTGTTGCATGTGAGATGGAGGCCACTAAAAAATTGAACTCAACACTAGCGATGACAATAGTTTCACCTTTCAACTGAGTTGCCACCCAATCTGTTAATTGTTCATGAAACCCCACCTCGCCCACACTTTTGCAAAACTCCAGGAAATGTACATCCTCAAAGCACTCTTTCATGAAAGGATAGGAAGTGATTGAATTATAGTCTGATGGTTTGAGGATATTCCCTCCCTTATGGTGTCCTTTTCTCTCTGGTGAAGATTCTGCCTCCATGATGATAAAAAATCCTAGTAGCGGGCAGCGAAAAATAACGTGTGAGGTGTGAATGGAAATGAAGTGACGTGAAGGCGAATTTTGAAAAAATGACAGAAAAGGTTTGAAAAGGGTGGATATGGACTTTATAAGCTGATGAAAATGAGTGAATAAACAATGGAAGAGTGATCTATTTTCAAGAAGGTAAAATAGGGTTTATAATGGAACATGCCCAAAAACCTCTAGGAATGAGCTAGGGTTTTGCTTTTTGAGAGTTAAAACTTTGTTTTGAGGTGGGTTAAATGGTTAAAATGGCTTATTAAACATGTATGTAGGTGTAGGACAAATTTTACATGTTTTAGAAACCAAAAATAAAAATGGCCATTTTCACCCTATCATTTCCCATGCAAAATTTCACTACAAACCTTAATTTGAAGAATCATTGACATGAGATGAATTTGGAAAAGAAAATGAGGGATAATGATGGTTTACTTACTTTTCTCTTGGCTTAGAAGTCAATAAAATTAATCTTGTAAGTCAAAAAATGAGATTTGGGAGAGTTTTGAGCGATTTCTGGTCACTCTGCCTCAGCGCAACGCTTTGTTCCTGAGCGCAGCGTAGTGTTTTTAAGCGCAACGCCTGTAGATTTTTGCTAATTTTTCCTAGGAAACTGATTTTTTTTTCTTTCTTAGGCGGGATAGCTCAAAATTCAAGAGTGAATAATAGGTAAATAAACATGTTTGGGGGCTTTTGAGTTTATATAGGCAGAGTTATTTCTCTTTCTTAAAAAGAAATGGGACCCACCATCCTTTAAAAACTGATTTTTCACTTAAGAAAATAGAGTAACCTTTACCATTGAAAACTTGAGCTACTTTTTACTTTCCTGAGTGTTGTAACTCCTTCTTCTATAAATTTTTGAACATGAGAACATGATGAATGTGTGAAAATTCACAAATCCATTCCCAAGAGCTCTTTGTCATGCTCTATTCACTACTAGTTTTATTCATGAAAATGATAGACCTTGGAAACCCTAGTGACCTAATGAATGACCTGAGACTAAATGAAATGATGATGATGACTGTCAGGTTTTTATTATGACACCTCCATAAAAGTGTGATAGGTGACCAACATGAGTGAATTTCCAAAAAATTGACCTCATCTCTAGACTGACCAAACAGTGACCAAATTTTGATGTGTAAACCTAGTGACATAAAATTTTTGATTTTGATAGTCTCAACAAGCATAGTAAAAGCACATTTGATTTAGGTGATAGGCTAACAAGAATGACACTAACACATGAGAACCTTTGTTTCCCCATTTTTTCATCTCCACATACATTCCCTCTCTGCACACTACAAAAGGTCAATTTTCACATTTTTTGCAATACATATATTCATGTTCTGCAACAACGTTTTGGAAAAATGTCACATAAACTCGAGAAACCTATCTTGGAAAAAATTACAATGTATTTTAAAATTAATTAATGCTTAATCCTACAATTAAAAAAAATTCTCTTCTTGATAAATATAAGTCTTTTCGATATTTATTTGGCGAATCAACACATAAATAAGACATCGTTTGAATGCTTAATAACATTTACTTTGAATATATGTGTAATTATCACTAGTTCTAAACAAATAAATAAGGTGCAAAGGGCTTCACAATTAGTATCCATCGTAACAGATTGAAAGGATGTGTGGAATAGGGATATGTGTGAGAGAACTGTTATTCCCCCACATCTGTGCCTCCACACATATTCTTCCTCCTCCATATCTTTTGGACATTGTAAAACATCAATTTTCACGGTATTTGACACACATATTTTCCCATTCCATGGAAACGTTTTGGAGAAATGTTACATAAGTTCAGTAAACTTATTGTTTTGGGGACTAGTGTATATTAAAAAATTAATTAAGGATAACTTTGAGATAATTTTAAATCGACATTTTAAAACTAACTTCATAACTTGACGCTGCAGGATGAAAAACGTTTTAAATTTTAGCATGTAGGAGAACCTGTACCCCCCGCACTTCTGTGCCTTTGCAAACATTCCCCCTTTGCACACTTCTTCTGCACATTTCAAAATGTTAATTTTCACATTATTTGACGCAAATAATTTCATGTTATGCAACAACCTTTTGGCAAAATGTCACATAAAATCAACCAACCTCTCGCAACACATATCATTGCCTATTAAAAAAATAATTAAGGCTTAATCCTACGATTTACAAAAGCATTTATTTGACAAATCAAATTGTAATCAAGGCATCATTTGACTCAATAAAATTCTTTGAAGCATTATGTAATGCTCACGAGTAGAGGGCTTCACAGTTATAACATATTGAAACGATGTGTGTAAGAGGGGTATGTGTAGGAGAACATGTATTCCCCAACATCTGTACCTTTGCACATATTCCCCCTACAGACATGTTAAAATGATTAAATCATCTGCAGTCATTTTTTGTCTTTAAATTTGCAAGTGTCATTTTTAGGGTTTTTAGTCTTATTAGGTCTAGCGTTTCGTCAAAAAGGTCTTCAAAATGCTCTATAACGGTTAGCAGGCACATGAGGAGGTCAAATAAAGTTCCAGTGCCAATAAATTCCATAATCATATGCTCACAGACTAATTTTTTGTCAAAACCCTGTTTTGAGGAAAAACAAAGTATTCTATGTTTTCATGTATAAATTTGATATAATTTTAGTTTTTCATATTTAATAGCTTCAGTGGAAACCCTGGTCACCTTTCCAAGCTTCAGCATCTCCATCACCTACAAGGCAAACAAAAAGTCAAATCATTCAGTTCATCAAAGACAAAAAATAAAGTGAACTGCATAAAAACAGAGCTTGAAAAGCAATGTCAAATGCAAACATTACAAAAGTGGGTTTTTATGAGTGAAAAATTAAAATCTTTTGTATATAAACCACTTCTTATGTTTAAATAGATCATTTGCATCCAAAGGAGAAAGAGGAAATAAGAGAAAGGTCGTGTTGGAGAAAAGAAGGCAAATCGCAGCAAACTGTGCAAGTTTTAGCGGTGCGACGCATTGGGTCATGGGTGCGGCGCATAGAGCTGGCGCGGTCCATTGGGCCGCCCTCCGCAGTGCAAAAAATACACTGGCATGGCGCATGGAGTGGCACGATGCATAGGGTTTGTGGCATGGCGCATAGGGCTTCAAGCTCGATTTCACCCATGAAACTCATACAAACTGCCAAATTTGCTCAATTGCCACCTGTTCAAGTAAGTCAAGCATTCGTCCACTGCCAGTGAATGAGTTTCTTTAGATTTTTATGATGATTTAGTGAGAAAAACTTGAAACCCTACCTCTTTGTAATTTTTGCTCAATAAACAATTGCTTAGGGTTTACAGTTTGTGTTTTTGTTGCCAAGTCCACTCCACTTCCTCACTTTTTGATTCCCTTATTTATTTTCCAGTTTCATCAACTCATTCCCTAATCCCCATATCCCTAAATTCACTAACCCCATATACCTAACTCCCACTATCTCAAACCCTAGGTACAAATTCCTAAACCCTAATTGCTATCCCAAAGTCTAATTACTATCCCTAAAACCCTTCTATTCCCCAAAATCTTGTCAGCAAACATTCCCAAGACCCCTCATACACTTTCGTTCCACAGTCCCCCATACATTCTCATCCTTGGTAGAAGAAAACTAAAGACACCTTAAATCTCTTCATACTCATCTAAGAGAACTCAAACATTTTTCAAACATGAAATCTGATCCTTCCTATGACCGAGATGAGGAGACACACAGTGATTCTCCTAGAGAAATGCATGCACCAAGGAGATCTCACAAGGGTGGGAAACATATATGAGAGGAGCCTACTTCACTTGCTGAGCTGCAGGCCTGCCCTCTAGCTATCACATGCTTTCAACACCAATCCTATTATCAATTCTGTGAGATGGTAGAGAGAGTCCAGTACCATCATGAGTTGGCTAGGTTGTTTGTGCTCCATCTTCATAATGGCCAAGTCACTCTAGTAGGTGTGACATTCACCTTGACACCGAAGTCTATTTTTCTAGAAACTGACATTCCAAATGTCGGTGAGCAGTGGAATAAAAGGCAGCAAATTGACAGAGAACATTATGAGCCTTACATCAAGGCTGGTTATGGGAGACATCTCAGCAAAGTTTTTACCTTTCGGTATTTTAAAGACTCATATGCTCCCTTGATGAAACTCATAATTAAGTATTTCAGCTGTGAGGGCCGATTTTCTCGCCTGCATGCCTATCATATCAGATTGTTGATGCACTTTACTAAGGTGAGAATGATGAATCTCCTCTACATTATTTGCCGGAACATTGAGAAGATGACCACCTTAGTGCACAGGAAGACTCCTCAGCAACATTATAACAACATATACCATTTTGCACTAATCGAAATTGTGGTCTTGCATCAACTTGGTTTACAGAACATCTCATGGGAGGATATCATTTCTCATGAGGTCTCCACAGGTCCTCAAGTGCTTGCAATAGCTTTTCACGAGGCAGGTGGACCTTCACATCAGCAGGAGATTCATGAGGCACAAAACGCAAGCGCTCTAGTGTTTATCACCTACCAAAAGGGCACCAGAAGGTTGTTTGCAGCAGCAAAGCGAGTATTATCTCCACCCGGGGTGGAAGGGGTCTCACTTCCTCCATCAGCAGAGTAGGTTCAGGACAAGAGCAAGCGGCTATTACATGATGAGAGGCCTTCAGGAGGGTAAGAGATAGATTTCATTCTCATTCAGGATGATGACACCGATTTGGGCCCACAAAGCTCAAAGCTCAAGGAGATCTTTCAGGAGCAACAAGCGGACACTAATGATTTGTCCCTCAACCTAGAAAGAGCTAAGTGGATAATAAAATATCTGGAGCAAAGAAAAAAACAACTAGAGGATCAACAAACCATTATGGAGCTGCAAAACATATGAGAAAACTGGCAAGCTGCTAAAAGGAGGAAACTAAAGCTCACACCACTTAAACGAGAAATCAATGCTGATCGTGAGTCTTGGCTTGAGCGAACAAATATCCACTTAGAAAAGTTTCTAGAGAAGGCCAACAGGGAGAAAACTATGTTGAGGCACATGGCCTACCATTACTTGGTGAGAAACAAAAGTTGCAAGGCAAGAATTAGGAACTTGAAGGCCAAGTTGAAGAAGACATCGAGGAAGCGAAAAGAGAAAGATAGACTTCAGATATTGGCTGAGGCTTCCTTGTCCTAACACAACACTTAATGGAGGAAATTTGTCCCAAATTTCAAAAAATTTGGGACATTTTTGCAATTTTGGAATTTTTGGGCCAAAAAACAGGTTTTTCTACCCAATGTGTCGCGCCACCTCGCACTCGCTTTTGATGGGGGTCTCTTTTTGAGGAAAACTCAACATTTTTGTATTTGTCATGAAAAACATATGCATTCCCAGAAATGGCCAAGAAATTTTGACAGGTTTTGAGCTCCCAAAAAAGTGAAAAACACCTCAAAAATGACACTTCTGCCCCTTTTTGGACACAGAGGAAGCAGTGTTGGGAGAACTCAGTTTTGGTGGGGAAAATAGAGGCCAAATTCAAAAAGTCTACTTGTTCTGGAAAGTAGACAGGTAGACCTTTCCAACAAGAACACTTGGAGAGAATTTGGACACCAAGAAGGCCTCCAAAGGTAGTTGCAAAAAGGCGTTATGTATAGAAAAATCAGAACGACGCATTGGAGGAATTTGCTCAGTTTGACCAAAAATACTCTATTTTTCGCCTAGTTTCTTGACAGTTTGACTTCTCTCCTTCTAAATTTCAAACTCATGATGTAATTTAATGTGAGTTGATTGATTTTGATGTAATTATGCTAAATTTTCACTCATAGAGGTAGATTCATCCATGAAAAGGTAATTTGCAACTGAATGAATCAGTTCCCTATTTTTTAGAGGCAAGCTATTCCACTGGCTACTTTTTAATTCTTACTTTATAATTTGTTGGAACAACTCCTAAACTTATGAGCTCGACCCCTAGAGGCTAGGATGAGTTATTTTTTTCCTATATGTTCTGATTTTTCAGTTATTAGCAAAAGGTTGGACTTTTGAGAAAGCTTGGAGCTTCATTGTATACACATTTCAACAGTTTTGGCTAAGGAATAGACTAGGGTTTGTAGCACTTTATGGGATTCATGTGGCATCTTGATTTGGTATTGAGTTTCTTTATGTTATTGTAAGTTGAAATGTGTTTTATGTTTGTCATCATTTCTCTTTGCTTCAACTTAACTAAATCAAACAAGGATAAAGGTAGAATCCATTGAAATTGTAGTGCTCTACCTAGGGTTTGTTTAGTTATTTATGTTTTCAACTGTTTGAAGAGGATCCCTGATGTTTTCTTGCTGTCTTCAACTCCTCACCTGTCTAAAATCTCTCCATTTCATTCAATTTGAAGTACCAAATCATTTTCCTACCTTGCCCCATAGAGATCTCTGCAAAAACTGAGCCTCATTCCCCAAACCCAAATATATCTTTCCATTTGAGCCAACAAAACATCATCAAATTCAATCAAACTCTTCTGTACACATACCTAGCCTAGAATTAGTCTTCACATCAGTCATCTGAAGCCTCATTAATCATATTTTTCTAAGATTGACAAGAAGAGATCCCTCTCCCAACCTGGTAGGGCTAGCTACCAGGTTAAGCATGGCTTGATGTTATCCTAGATCCTACCTTTCTTAGCCTGAGGTAAATTTAGGTACTAATAGATCTAAAGGGAAAAAGAAAGAAGAACCTAAGTGGTGTTAGCTAGCACCACTGCTTAATTAAATGTGACAACTAGCACGAAAAATCTTGAAGAATGTTGCATGACCAACATGAAGAGACACACAATAATGTTCCATGAGGAACATGGAGCAATAGAAGAAAAATAATAAAAAGGCATTTGAACAACTCTAGAGGGGTTGTTCAGAATAATTTAAGCTGGCTTTTGGTTAAATGAAAAAAGCTTGAGGACAAAATTGGAATTTTGGCAAGAAGCCAAACTTGTGAATATTATTACCAACTAAGTTTTCTTGAAGAATTCCCCTTGGATCATGGATTTTGCTTGAAGGTGACTACTACAAGAAATATAGGTTGTATCTAGTCTATGGTTGGGTGGAAAATTGAAGCCCCACTTTTAGTTTCAATGGTTGTTGAAATCTCATTAAGTGTTATTAATGTGATTTGTGAATATGGTGCTTATACATGCCTCAGTGATAACTTTCCATGGCTATAGGAAATTGTTGCAAGGAATTCAAAAGGATAAATTTCCTGATTGATTTGAAAATTTTATTGAAACTCTACCTTTAGGTTGTAAGGAAATATGTCTATATTTTTATGTGCGAGTTAATATGTGCATGTGGATAGGTAGGGATCAATGAATAAAATTTCTTTGATTTTGTTAGAGATATTATTCTATAGAGTTTCAAAAGCTAAAAATTTATTCACATAGAGGTGAAATCCCACTGATAATGTGGTTAAAATTTCAGATATGGGTTTACAATATTTTAGGAAATATGATCTAAGGAAGATGAGCTTCCTAAATGCATATTTAAACAGGTCATGTTGGCAATTCTGCGATCACTTATCTTTTGTTAGGTTACAGAAGTTGAAAAAATGTCCACGTTGATAGGAAATCTCGTTAACCATGTTTTAAAATTTTCAGATATTGGGTCACAATATTTTAGGATATATGAGCAGAGAAATTTAGGCCTCCTGAATGATCCTAAAATCAGGCATCAAGCAACTCATGTTGGAATTTATATTATAAATTTTCTTCTTAGTGGTCCCATAAGCTGATATATTTCCATAGTGAGGGGGAATACTATAGATAATGTGTTAAAATTTTCATATATTTGGTTGTTATATTTTAGTATATATGACCAGTGGAAGTTGAGTTTCCTGAATGCTCCTAGAATTATGCAGCAAATAGGATTGTGTTGGGATTTTTGTTATAACTTGTCATCTATGAGGTTCTAGAAGTTGAAACTTCAATCATAGTGAGAGAAACTCCCACTGATCATCGAGTTCAATTTCAATAACTTTTATTGCTATAATTTAAGATATATGCACTGAATCATTTACTTTATTAGTTTGCATGCCAAGTGTTTGAAGAAATGCTCAAATGGTTCAATGATTCATTTCATACAAATTGTTTGATGAATGGCCCATTAAATATGCTGTTTTGTGGTTGGGGATAGTATTGTTGTGCACTAGTACTACTAGCCAATAGATGTTTTAATGTATGCAAGGAATTCACTATATTAGTTTGAATGCAAATTATTTGAAGAAATGCTTAAGTGCAAATGTAATAGTATAGTAATTGTTTGAAGAAAATGTTTCTTTGTGGATGTGGATGGTATTTTTGTGTGATAATATTGTTATAGTTGATTTATGATTATTTTCATGCAAATAATTTGGAAAGATTCATGCCAAGAATTTGAAAAGTTGCATGCAAGGAATTTGAAAAGTTACATGCAAATAAATGGAAAAGTGGCATGTTTTTCAGTTAGTATGTTACAGGTGGAGTAAGTGAAATGCTTCTAATTTAATCTCATATAAAATGTTTGACAAAATGAATTCAAGAGAAATGTCACTCAATTATTTGTATACAAAAGAAATCGAAGAAATATTTACTTGCAAAGCGCTTTACAAAATGTATGAGAATTGAAAATCAAGTTTTCACAAGTTTGGTTAGGATAAATTTAGTAGGGGTATGCAAAAAAGTGATCTCATGAGATGCATGAGAGATTTGTAATGAATATTTGTTCATCTAATATGTTTCTAGTTGTAGCTTTAATTTTTCAATGTTAACTTTTGAGACCCCATTTCCATAACTAGACATTGGAGATCGGGCCATTATAGTAGATGCATCTTTCTACCTCAACGTGGACCATGGATGGTAAGTGGGTATGTTAGAAAGTGGTATGAGAGCTTACATGTAAGAATACTTGGACTAGATGGGATTTATCATAAATGAAATCACAGGGGATTCATTCGATGAACCTATGACATATCATGTGCGTTTGAGCATATTAAACAATGCCCTTAATTTGACTACATATTAGAAAATACCTCTTAAAAACACATTATTTAACCCCAAACCAATACAAACCCAATACACCTTCCCAATTTAAGAAACCCCCAAATTCACTAGATATTGTAGGTATCAATTTTTTCATTAACATTTTTTTATACCCCTTTATATTTTTCCATTAACTTTGAGCTCCCTTTTTTATACTTGCCAATATAAAATTCCTTCATACCATATATATCCCCTAATATATTATGTCATATTTTTCCTCAATATATATCCCTCATTATGAACCCATGTGGTATGTTATTTCTCCCATAGTGAAGACCTTGTGGAAGAAATAAAGAGAAAAGGTTCTACACTAGACCTTTGGAGATTAAAAAATTGGATCCTTGTGTTATTTCGAGAATGATTGCTTGTTGGGTGCAAGTGATTACTGTTTGTTGAATTTTGTTAATTATTATTTACTACTTTCATATGTGGTTATGTGAAATTATTTTTCTATATATATGAATATACTGATCTTACTTAAATATTGATTTGAGTTGATGCAGTGAGATAAACATATAGAATGCTAACTAGATTCCCTAGAGCAACCCAATAGGGATTGCAAAAGTTCAAGACTGAGTGATACATCAAAAATTACGTGGGAGAATCTCTCAATTTAACTCCTAGTTTATAATGTTATTTGTTATTCTGAGAAGTTTCCATAAGTTGATGAATACTAACATATGCATTATAAAGTGGCAAAGATGAATTAGTTTAGAAATGCATGTACGTGAAATATATATTAAATACTGATATGATAGATGCATGAAGGTATGATAAGTGCATACAATAATGGATGTGCATACATAAATACTTCCAGTCTGTTGTTATAACATGATTCAGATGATTAAGAGTGGTTAATGATGAGAAAGTAACCATGAGTAGGTTGACAACATGATTGAGAAACCAATGAGAGTATTGTATGTAGCCTTGAGGAACCAAGGCTATGGAAAATAAGGCATTGATGAGAGAATGGCAGAAGTGAAACCTATGCTTGTTGATATTCACATTGTGACAAAGTTGTGAGTGCATTAATGAGAAGTTTGCTACCAATAATTGGTTTTCTCCATATATGTGCTCTAAGAACTATTGATTATTACTCTTAAACTTATGCACCCTTAAAGTATTGTTTGAATATTTGATTTAATGCATGGTATGAGTATATGCTTATGATATTGCATGAAGGAATGATCTTGTTTTAAGAAAATTGTACTAACACAATATGTGTTGAGACAACTGATATGCACATGAGTGCAAGTGGAAGTTGGTTTTAGCACTGTAGCTATTGGTTATATATCTAAGGCTCATTTTGTAAGTACGTTCTAGTTTTAGAAATATGGATGATAACTATGAGATGATTTTAAATTATGCCATGGTTGTTAGTCTTGGTAAAAGAATGATTTTAATTTGACAATGCTAGGGTTGGTATAAGGCGGATTTCAAAAACTAATAGCCATGGCACCTTGTTTTTATTGATTATTGGAACATGTGGTTGAAATGAATCTGAGATGTGTGAACAGGATGATTGTTGTGGGCTGATAAGCCACTCATAAAGTGCTTGACATAGCTGATAAACCACCCATTACTGTGAAATTCTACTATGCTTGAATAGCTGATAAACCATGCAGGATTATTGCTATGAGATGATAAACCACTCATAGAGTGCTCAACACAAATGATAAACCACTCATTACTTTGAAATTATGTTGTGCTTGACTACTTGATAAACCACTTGTCATGGAAAATATTATGTAGAGTTGCCACAAAGTGGTTGCTGAGGAGGTTGATAAAGTACCCAAGGTGTTTTCTATGGGTTGATAAACAATTCATAGAGTTCTTTCCATAACTAATAAATCACATGTAATGAAAAATGTTGTGCGAAGTTTCCACGGGGTCCTTGTAGAGGAGGTTGATAAACCACCCAAGGTGCTTGTTGTGGGCTCATAAACCAGTCTCAGAGTGATTTCCATAGGTGATAAACCACCTATAATGAAAAAGCTCATGTGGAGTTTCCACAGGGTACTCTTCGAGGAGGATGATAGTAACATCCCTGGTGAAAATTCCATGTAATAGAAGTTAATAAAAGAAAAATAATAACCATGGTTGTGGGACACTTATTCCAATTTGAATGTTGGGAAAAACATCCTAGTATGGGTGTTCATTTGGTTTATTATGGCTAAGGAAATTGACAAAGGCAATGGCAAAGGATTTGGAAAGGCATGAGACATTATTTTGAATTTTATTTATGAAAATAAAAGAAATTATGAGAAAAGGAAGGTGAAAGGTCACATGTTGCATGTGATGAGCAAAATGAAGGAAAATAATGGAAAATTAAAGAAAAGAGAGGCCTTATTAATAAAAAAAGATTCTGAGGATCAGTTGGTACCTTTTGTCAGTTCAATTTTGGAGCTCTCTCTCTATTTTTTCTCTCTCTCATAATCTTGGACACTTAGAGTTTTCTTAGAGTACTTCAGCATTGGATCAAGAAAAGCAAAGAAGGAAAGATGAAGAAATGATCAAGCAAGGAAGAGAAATATATAGAAAGCTACAACAAGATTATTAGGAGGTATCAATTTGCATGTGTGATTTCCTTGCTAGATTTGGCATGCGTGTTACATTCATGTGTGTATTTGGTTCTCTTCTTGTCATTGGCATGGGTTTTTCTAGGTGTGATAGTGTTTTGTAGCCCAACCTTTCCATTTCTAGATAGCCATGGTGTGGTGGGTTCTTTTTTACATGCTTGAGGTGGATTGCTGGATGGACTTGAAGCTGAGTGGGGTGGTCCCAAGATTATTCACAAGGATTAGGAATCTTGTGATGGGATATATGGTAAAGCCTAAATGTGAACACCTCAATTGAGCTTAGGAATCCCTTGACTGGGGAATGATGGGATACACATAAAGATCAATAGTGAGTACCCTTGATTGGGCCTAGGAATCTTGGGATGGGATACACGGTAAAGCCCTGAGGGTGGAGACCTCATAGGCCTAGGAATCCATTGACTGGTAATGATACGATATACAGTAAAGGCGAGAGGTTGGGACATAAAAATATCTCACGATGTAGGTGGAGAGATCTGTTGGCATCCATGATTATTTTTTGGCCTGGTGATTTGACGAGTATTGCAATAAATCCTGGTGTTGTATGATTATTGTTTATGGCCTAATGATCCAGTGGGGATTGTGGTAAAGCCTGGTTCTCTTATTTAGGGTGAGGTGGTGTAGCCTCATGGAGCCTTGGTTAATTTTTGTTATAAGTCCCACATTCATGCCTAGAATATGGAACGGGGGTGATTGGCTAAAAGAAAGATTTGGTTAAGCCAATCTATGGTCAAATGGTATGTGGAATTTATGAACCTAGTTGGACAAATAATTCATTAATAATAATTATTTCTTCTTGGTATTTTATGAGAAAATGTACTAGTTTGTATGAAGCATTAATGGCTAATGTATCCTTGTCATTTTTGTTGGTTATATGCTGGTTATGAGCATGTTTTATGATAGTGATGATGTATGGATCTCATCATGTTTTGATTTTTAAATTAATGTACAATGAATATATGGCTAAATCGGTGATAATGCAACTAATGTGATAATGCATCATTGCTTCTTAGTGATTCTTAGATAAGTATGAGACCCCTATGCTCAGATATGTTGTTATGACCTATAAAATGAATATTTGTGACATGTTTGACGAAATGCCTGTCATGGCTAGTAAAGGTCCAACCAAGTGTTTTTTCAAGTACTTTCATTTGCAGCATTTCTTAGTGTTGAAAATGCAACAAGATGATGGAGCTTAGTGAAAAGAAGTTGCCTTCACTAAGTGGGCCCGATGGCTATTTTTGGCGCAAAGTCTATTTTTAGACATATGGATCATGGTCTATGAGTTGCAGGATGCTATTTGTGGATGATTGGTCATGTTGGTGAAAATAGATGGACTTCTATTTTTAGACATATGGGCGGAGTCTATTTTTAGACTGCCAGTCTACATATAGAACGGTCGAATATTATTAGCTCTTAATAATATTTGGACTATAAACATTATCTTATCCTCTTGGAGCACTTCAGTTTGGGCTACAGATGTGGAACATGCAGCTTCCAGAAGGAAATATGTGTTTCTTATGGGTTAATTGAGCTATTGCATGAAGGAGTTCAGTTAGAACTTCAGTGATTGAGTTCTGTGGAGTTGAATGAGGAGTTGATGGAGTTGTGTTTAGTTTGACTTAGTTGAACTAGTTGTATCTACTCTAACTGATCAATAGACTAAGTGATGAGTGGTCTGAATTAGTTATTAATTAATTCACTAATTATTAACTCATAAAGCAACTGAAGAATACATCAGTTAACTTAGTACATGGACAGTTCAGTGGAGGCAAGTGTTAGAGGTGAGTGAAAGGGCAAGATAACTACCAGTTGTGACTATAGTTGTGCATGAGATTTGCACATGCATGAATTGAGTATTGCCAATGAGGATTGCCTGGTATAACCAAAGGGAATATGAATTTGGATCACACGTTTGGTGTCATTCTCATCTATTCTCATGCAGGATTGCGCAGTGGAGGCAGGCAAGCAGCGGAGGAGATTTGAACCATTGATCAATTCAGATCTGAGCTAGTTTGTGTTAATAGGTGGAGATAGTACTGAGTACTTGTGAGGACTATTGTACTATGTATTGTTACATGTTATCAATCAATATAATATACAGATAGTTGGGGGTTTTCAGCTGTATGCTTTCCCCGGGTACATACTGTGTTGATATGTGTGATTGATGCTTCAATGTGCGCATGTTTCTTAATACTTCAAAATTGATGATCAACGCAGAGGAGGTTATGTATTATGCATGATTCCGCAAATAGTGTATAATCAGGATAATCTCTATGAATAAGTGTCATATTATTCAAAAATTCTACATGGTATCGGAGCTGGTTTTGTAGAAAACGTTCTACATGAGATCAGAGCAAAGTTGATCATCAGATCTATTATTCAGTAAGTGTTTACATTTTATTTCTTTAGGCAGAGTCTCTAATCATGCCAGGTAGCTTCTGTATTCATCATTCTTTTGGAAGGTGAGATATCCGGTGAATGCCCATACAATCGATCTCTATACGAGAAATACTTTGTTCTCACAAATTTTAGATCAGAAGCGGTTGAGTTTTGAGCTGGTGGAATTTGAATTTGTTGAAATGTCTTTCAACGGATTCCAAAGCAAGAGCAACCAGAGGAAGTTGGTGCTCAAGTATAAACTCAGAAAAATCTAAGTGTGAGAATGGAGACGGTATGCCCAAGTATCTCACGAAGTTCACCCAATGTCGGGATGAGCTCGGAAGTATGGGGGTGATTGTCGATGATGAGGACTTGGTGAGCTTGGCTCTCCTTGGTCTTCTGAAGAGTTGGCATTCCTATCAGTACTCTGTCAATGGTCGCGAGAAATTGCCAGGATGGGAGAGACTTTGGTTGGATCTTGTTCAAGAGGAGATCAGGCGAAATACCAGGGATGGATCTTCATTAAAGGAATCTGATGAAGAAAATTGTGCTTTGTTTGCCAAAGCAAAGAAGGAGAAGGTTTCTCTTTCTGAATCCAGTTCTTCCAATGATGGGAAGAAGGTTGAAAAATCGAAAGTGCGATGCTTTGGTTGTCATGAGGTGGGCCATTATGCCTCTAATTGTCCACGGAGGAAATCCAAGAAGGGATCTGGGGAAGGATCTAAAGGTGAGGCACTTGCTTCACAATTTGAGTTGGATTTCACACTCTTCGCATGCATGGTTTCATCTATGGTGGGAAGTGGTTGGTTTCTTGATAGTGGAGCTTCTTTCCATATGACCGACGACAAAAGTTTGTTCAGTACTTTGGAGGAGAAAGATCTCCAGATACTCATAGAGTTGGGTAATGATGATAAGTATAGTGTCTCAGGTGTAGGCACAATTATTTTTCAGAGGGAGCATGGATCTCGCTTTACATTGATCGATGTAAAGTATGTACGAGGGCTAAAGAGAAACTTGGTGTCGATCACGATGCTGGAAGATAGAGGCTATGATGTAGTCTTCTGTAAGGGAAAGGTTTTCCTTGGACACATCATCACTAGACAGGTGATGCAGATTGGTTCACGGGTCAAGAACCTGTATGCTTTTGAGGTTCAAGATGCATGCAAAGCCTTGAGCAGCAAGGCAACTGATGGAGACTTGGTGGTTGAGAGGGAGGGTATACTACCACTCAACATGCAGAGCCAAAAGAAGTCTCAGACAATGTGGAGGAGCCACGATTGGTGCAACAGGTTCAGGAGGTTGTGGAGCAGCTACAACAAGGGAAGTTGAGTGGAGATCGAGTAGAGACATCTACTCATGTAGAGGCCTCCAGTAGGGGGAAACTTCGAGCCAGGTGGGCTGAGGGATCACATGCAGCCATACCTCCAGGCAGGAAGTGGGGCAATATAGAGTGATCGTCCCAAGGAGGAGGGGCAGGATCCTTGAGGTACCCAACCTCTTGGATGAGACCTTGCTACGGGAGCCCCGATGTGGAGTAGCAGTGACTGATTGATTGGGTAGAGACAGATGCGGATGGAGCAGTAGAGAGAGCGGCAGTGCAGGGAATCCCAGGACAACGCATAGCTAGTAGGCTACAACAATGCGAGAGGCACAAGTGTTTTGCATAGTGCTAGGTGGCACAGAGAGGTGTGCAATAGTGCGAGATGCATGGAGATGTTGTAGTAGCGCAGATGTCAGAGAGGGAGCACTTGTCAGTAGTCGATAGAGCTTTAGCATCAGAGTATGTTCCTAGCCCAACAGAGGGGTCAGTTGGGAGTGTTTTTTGTTCCAAGTGTTGTTGGAGCAAGTGGACCGGGTAGATGTGTTTCATGCAGAACATTCCAGAGTTACAGGATAGGGGTTGCTAATAATCCATATCTTGTTGAGAGGGAGTGTTGAAATTGCAACAAGATGATGGAGCTTAGTGAAAAAAAGTTGCCTTCTCTAAGTGGTCCCGCATGCTATTTTTGGCGCAAAGTCTATTTTTAGAATATGTCTAATTTTAGACATATGGATCATGGTCTATGAGTTGCAGGATGCTATTTATGGATAATAGGTCATGTTGGTAAAAATAGATGGACCTCTATTTTTAGACATATGGGTGGAGTCTATTTTTAGACTGCCAGGCTAAAAATAGAACAATCGAATATTATTAGCTCTTAATAATATTTGGACTATAAACATTATCTTATT
>APFE030479391.1:39119-72462 GCA_000404065.3 Pinus taeda
AGCATCAGAGTATGTTCCTAGCCCAACAGAGTGGTCAATTGGGAGTGTTTTTGTTCCAAGTGTTGTTGGAGCAAGTGGTGGGTTCGAGATGGATCTACAAAGTGAGGTAGCACAGTGATGGACTATTTGTTTCTCAGAGTAAGTATGCTCGAGAGATACTAGAGAAGTTCAACATGCATGGAGGCAAGCATGTATTGCGTTATCTTAGAGGCACATCGGGATATGGATTGTGGTACAGACAGGAGGATGAGGTGAAGCTATGTGGCTTCATGGATACAGATTGGGCAGGGAGCTCAATGGATAGTATCGACATCAGGTACCATCATATTAGATATTGTGTGCAGTGGAGAATCATGTTACTTTCATATATTCCCACGGAGGATCAGGATGCTGATATCTTGACGAAGGCGCTCACTAGGAGAAAATTCGAATACCACATAGGCAGGGTAGTGGTTGCAGATAATCCATATCTTGTTGAGAGGGAGTGTTGAAAATTCAACAAGATGATGGAGCTTATTAAAAAGAAGTCACCTTCACTAAGTGGGCCCGCTGGCTATTTTTGGCGCAATATGAATCATGGTCTATGAGTTGGAGGATGCTATTTGTGGATGATTGGTCATGTTGGTAAAAATAGATGGACTTCTATTTTTAGACATATGGGCAGAATCTATATTTAGACTACCAGTCTAAATATAGAACAATCGAATATTATTAGCTCTTAATAATATTTGGACTATAAACATTATCTTATCCTCTTGAAGCACTTCAGTTCGAGCTATGGATGTGGCACATGCAGTTGCCAGAAGGAAATACGTGTTTCTTATGGGTTACTTGAGCTATTGCATGAAGGACTTCAGTTAGAACTTCAATGATTGAGTTCTGTGGAGTTGAATGAGGAGTTGATGGAGTTTTGTTCAGTTTGACTTAGTTGAACTAGTTATATTTAGTCTAACTGATCAATAGAATAAGTGATGAGCGGTGTGGATTAGTTATTAATTAATTCGCTAATTATTAAATCATAAAACAATTGAAGAATACATCAGCTAACTCAGTGCATGGATAGTTCACTGGAGACAAGTGTTAGAGGTGAGTGAAAGGGCAAGACAGCTGTCAGTTGTGACTATAGTTGTGCATGAGATTTGCATATGCATGGATTGAGTATTGCCAATGAGGATTGCGTGGTATAACCAAAGGGAATACGAATTTGGATCACACATTTGGTGTCATTCTCATCTATTCTCATGCAGGATTGCGTAGTGGAGGCAGGCAAGCAGCGGAGGAGATTTGTACCAGTGATTGATTCAGATCTGAGCTAGTTTGTGTGTAACAGGTGGAGATAGTACTGAGTACTTGCGAGGAGTATTGTACTATGTTTTGTTACATGTTTTCAATCAATATAATATACAGATAGTTGGGGTTTTTCAGCTTTATGCTTTCCTCGAGTACATACTGTGTTGATATGTGTGAATGATGCTTCAATGTGCGCATGTGAATGTTTCTTAATATTGCAAAATTGATTATCAACGTAGAGGAGGTTATTTATTATGCATGATTACGCAAATAGTGTATAATCAGGATAATATCTATTAATAAGTGTCATATTATTCAAAATTTCTACACTTAGATTTTACATTTCATTCCTGAAAGTTTCATGTAGTTCTAGGAAGTGGCCTGAGTTCCGGACTTGAAAAAGTGGCACAGATACCAGGGTCTTAGGATCATAGTTAGTTGAAAAATACCCGAGTCACTTGCATGCTCATGGTGTGAGAGAAATTGGAGGGCCCCAATCACATGAATTCCCATGTCCAGGGAGTGATCGAGGCTCTAGCGCAATGAAATTTCATTTTGGCTCAAGGGCTAGTCACCTGGATGGGATGGATGGCTCTTGGAGGTTCTGTTGTTGATGCAAGTCTGGGTGTGAAGAAGGACCCTTCCAAGACCTTTTACTTTCGTGATATGTTAAAATTTATTTTTAAAAGAACATTAATGAATACATCTGCATGCGGAAAAGAATTGGAACATAACAATCATCAACACATGAAAACATAAGCGTTGATAACAGAGTTCGTCCAGGAGAGACTACGTCTCAAGGCCCCAGTGTCAAGATGGTGTAGGCCGTTTCATTAAGTGCTGTCGATAATGATGATGTACAAAAGAGATGATGTTGTGATCATACAAGGAAAAATTCCTTCACGCAGAAGTGGCTCTAAGAGATATTCCCAACCAGAATTCTCAATCAAACTCCTATCAGTATGACACAAAACCATGCATGATGAGCATCCCGCCAATATGGCACAAAAGTGATGTCAAAACAAACATGCATGATGACAACAAGAGTATTCCAAAAACATACAACAAGGGATCTCAAAACATAACATAAAGATTTATGACAACAAGTACATCACATAAAAGATTCTACATCAAATCAAGCAAGGAATCATGACAACATGTAATAAACAAGATCCTACATTATCATCAATCAAGGATCTGTGCAACATAATGCAGAAAGAAGAAGTACATGAACACATCATATACCTCACAACCAAGGGCTATCTGAAGAAGTGGATTTCACACTACTGAAGCTATCAGACCATTGCTCTCAAGGCATCGATCTCATGAAAATGGCTGCTCACACATGAATGTTGACATCTACCCTAGCACTTAGAAAAGTGTCTATAAGAAGAAATGAGAGAATAAGAAATATGAAGACACCACTAGTTTTGTGGCATCGAGTAGTGCTGAATCGACTATCCAAAATCTGAATTCTGAGAAGTTGCGAATTTTGGGCTTAATGAATCTTTTAGATTCCCCCAGGATTCCTCAAACATTCTATTCCATGGATGGACTGCAAATCTAAAACTCAGATGACGAATCTGATCTCACCATTGCGATCCATACAGAAAACCATAAAAAAAAGTATAAACTTGACTATATTCTGAAATGTCAAAATTTTACCTCTTTGGGAAAATTTCATGGCTTATGGTTCTGCTCCCTATTTTTGGTGAAATCATGTTTCCACGTGAATTCTGGAAATCACTGAAAAATGCAGACCTCTGATGAAGAAATGAACAACACCATTGCGTTCGTGGTGACAAGAGGTGTAAAAGCCATATAAAATTTGTCAATTTCTGACAAAGTGAGAATTTTGCCCTGCTGCAAAATTCATGGTTCCTGCATTAAAATATTAATTAATCTACTTTCTACCTTGAAATCCATGCCTGTAGTCTCTCTCCTCCTCAAACTGTGTGTAGAGGTAAAAATGACTGTTGAAATAGAAAAACCTTGGGCAGATTCACTAAGTTAAAGTGGTTGGCGCATTGGTAAAGGAGGCATATGGTTAAGGAGAGGTCAAGGGATCAAATCTCGCCTCTTCCATATCTAACTTTTATAACCATTATTGAGTTTGAAATAGGGTGGTCTGCCCCTTAAACCCTGCATTATTACCTTATCAGTGCATTAGAATCAACACATTTCCCAAAATATCGACGGATTAGTCGCAATCGGCAATCGGTAGTTGGTATCGGCGATTGGCGTGGTAGTCAACATGTATATCGGTGTGATCCTTGGAGTATCACCAATAATATATCATCGATAAACGCCAATAATATCAACACATTTATAGGTGGCGGGACGATATATGAGATCGGCTTCTGGGTGTGTCTACGATCGGTGCAAATATCTCTTGATACATATGTGATGTATAGATATATATGGGTGGACCATTGGGATTTGGGCCAGGTCCACCGCCAATAACCCACGCCCGCCTCTTAATACATCATTTTAACAACATATATGCGGGATATGTGGAGGAGGGTTTAGCGGAGGTTATTGTTGCCGATATCAATCCCATCTATACTATATATATTATTATATATATATATATATATTATACATTATATAATATATTATATATTTATATATACATATATATATATATACATATATATATATTATATATATATATATATACATATATATTATATATACATATATATATTATATACATAACTATATATACATATATATATATATATATAATATAATATTATATTATATATATATATATATTATATATATTATATATGTTTATTATTGCCATAAGTTTGTTTTCAAGGGTTCAGAGGGGTTTGTTGCCACCAATCCCAAAACCATGTGTTTGATTGTTTTATATAGTTATTTTTAATAACTATATGTTAAAACAAATCTTGTTATATGGTTATAACCATATAAAATGATTTTGTCTCTTATGCAAGCTTAGGAGACAAATGAGAGAATGCCAAGTGTCTATGGCTGATGGATTTCCATGTGGATCCCACCTGCTTACTGGGATGCCATGTGGCACACTATGGGCCCCACTTTCTCTTATCATGTCAAACTTTGAAGAGCTCTAGTTTTCGCATATGGGCTCAGTTTGTCGAACCGTTCACACCTCCACGATCAGGATGATAAACTCTACATCTGGTCCTGGTTCGAGCATAATCCAAACACTTTGATTTTTGAGCCATCTTTGTCCTGTGTGTCTTTCTGGAGCCACCTGGATCAATCTTCCCCATTGAGGAGCTTTTTGTCGTCCAAAAGCATAGAAAATAATCTGCATCTTTCTATGTACCCTTTCTGCATCACAAATGTCCTAAAAAGGTCTCGCTTCCATCTCCTTCACCTTTGTTCTTCGGAGCCTTAAGTGACGAGCTGACACCTGCTACCTCTGCAACCTATAGTACATTGTTTTGCAAATTACATGCTTTGAATGACATGACCAACTAAAGACCCAAATGTCCCATATTTGCCATGAGTTTATAACGCATACTCGGTGGTCAAGTTTACAACAAGATGGACACAATACTCCAGCTATGACAATAAGGCCAACTTATCATTGTTGCTTCAAAAAGTGATGGAAAACACATCATCACTGCAACACATGATTTACATACATAAGGCGAACATTATTGTTTTGACAAGTGATGGAAACATAACATCACTTTCAGAGTTTTAACATGCAACTCAAAATCGATGTTCATGCACAACCTCCAAAGGTTGAGTGATGCCTTCGTTATTAGCACCACGTCCTTCTTTCTCCTCATGCCTCATCCTTGTAAGGAGCCTCATGTTTGTCCCTGTAATTGGGATCTCCAAATCTCCAACAAACATCATACTATGAGAAGATGAAATCGAAATGAAATCAACATCTTTTACCTTCTCTTTTGATTTGGAAGGAACTGATGAGGGTTTCTCATCATTTGTCATTGGTGGTTCACTAACTGTCTCAACGCATTCCCCAAATTCTTTCCTGACATACCCAAGTCCTGCTTGACAGGGTAATTCCTCTACTTTTATGGGATTGACAATGCCTTGGCCATTAACTCCCAAGCCTTTTCCTTCATACCCCATTCTCTTCATCAATTTCGAGCCATTTCCCGTGGTGTGATTTTCAAACACAAAAAAATCATTATCAGGAAACATACATGAAGATGGAGAACTACTTTTTACCTCGCATGGGCCATGCTACAACTTTTCCAAGGCCTCGTCCTTTGCTTGCTGTTGTCGTAGCAAAATTTGTTTTTCATCTTTCTCTTCATGTAGGTGCATCTTCAATTCATCATTCTTTGTTTGAATATTATGTTTGTTTTGCTTCAGGTCTTCCATGGCCTTTTCTTTGGCTTGCAACGGAAGTTCCAACTGCTCCTTTTCCTCTATCTCTTTCTGTAGAGTTTTATACAGGATTTCCACTTTCTTGGAAATGTTAAACACGGTCTCGTACATTGCTCTTTCATCCTCTGTCATTTTTCACACTGCATTTCACATCAACGCAAAGAGTGCTTTGATACCACTTGATCCAGGTCTGGGTGTGAAGAAGGACCCTTCCAAGACCTTTTACTTTCGTGATGTGTTAAAATTTCTTTTTAAAAGAACATTAACGAATACATCTGCATGTGGAAAAGAATAGGAACATAACAATCATCAACACATGAAAACATAAGCGTTGATAACAGAGTTCGTCTAGGAGGGACTACGTCTGCAGGCCCCGGTTTCAAGATTGTGCAGGCCGCTATATTAAGTGTTGTCAATAATGATGATGTAAACAAGAGATGATGTTGCGATCATACAAGGAAAATTTTCCTCACGCAGAAGTGGCTCTAAGAGATATTCCCAACTAGAATTCTCAATCAAACTCCTATCAGTATGACACAAATCCATGCGTGATGAGAATCACGCCAATATGGCGCAAAAGGGATGTAAAAAAAAACATGCATGATGACAACAAGAGTATTCCAAAAACATACAACAAGGGATCTCAAAGCATAACATAAAGAGTTATGACAACAAGTACATCACATAAAAGATTCTGCATCAAATCAAGCAAGGAATCATGACAACATGTAATAAACAAGATCCTGCATCAACATCAATCAAGGATCTGTGCAACATAATGCAGAAAGAAGAAGTACATGAACACATCATATACTTCACAACCAAGGGCCATATGAAGAAGTGGATTTCACACTACTGAATCTGCTTGGACCATTGCTCTCAAGGGAGCGATCTCATTAAAATGGTTGCTCACACATGAATGTGGACATTTGCACTAGCACTTAGAAAAGTGACTAGAAGAAGAAATGAGAGAATAAGAAATTTGAAGACACCATTAAGTTTGTGGCGTCGAATAGTGTTGAATCAACTGTCCAAAATCTGAATTCTGAGAAGTTGAGAGTTATGGGTTCAAGGAATCTTCTAGATTCCCCCAAGATTCCTTAAAGATTATGTTCCATGGATGGACTACAAATCTGCAACTCAAATGGCGAATATGATCTCGCCGTTGTGATCCCTATGGAAAACCATGAAAAACAAGTATAAACTTGACCCTATTCTGAAATGTGAAAATTTTACCTCCTTAGGAAATTTTCGTGGCTCATGGTTCTGCTCCCTATTTTCGCTGAAATCATAGTTCCACATGCATTCTGGAAATGAATGGAAAATTCAGATCTTTGATGAAGAAACAAACAACACCATTGTGTTTGTGGTGACGAGAGGTGTAAAAACCATATAAAATTTGTCACTTTTTGACAAAATGAGAATTTTGACCACCCACAAAATTCATGGTTCCTACATTATAATATTAATTAGTCTACCTTCTGCTTCAATATCCATGCCTTTAGTGTCTCTCCTCCTCAAACTATGTGCAGAGGTAAAAATGATTGTTGAAATAGGAAAACCTTGGGCCGATTCACCACGGTAAAGTGGTTGGCGCATTGGTAAAGGAGGCATATAGTTAAGGAGAGGTCAGGGATCAAATCCCGCTTCTTCCATATATAACTTTTATAACCATAAATGAGTTTGAAATAGGGCTGCTTGCCCCTTAAACCCCGCATTAATACCTTACCAGTGCATTAGAATCAGTGCATTTCCCAAAATATCGGTAGATTAGTCGCAATCGGCGATTGGCGCGGTCGTTAGCCTGTATGTCAGTGCAATCCTCGGAGTATCGCCAATATATATATTGGCGATCAGCGCCGATAATATCAGCGCGTTTACAGGTGGTTGGGTGATATATGAGATCGACTTCGGGGTGTGTCTTCAATCGGCGCAAATATCTCCCGGATATCTAATATATATATATTATATTATATATATATATGATTAGATGTGGTGGACCGTTGGGGTTCGGGTTGGGTCCACCCCTGATGGCCTGCGCCGCCTTTTAATACATCGTTTTAAACACATTATTTACGGATATTTGTGGGGGAGTTTTTCGCAGGGTTCTTGCTGCGTTCTCGATCCATTATATAATATATAATAATATATTTTTATATTATATATTATATATTTCATATATATATATATATGTTTATTATTGTGATTATATTGCGATAAGGTTGTTTTAAAGGGTTCGACAGGGTTTGTTGCCACTGATCCTGAAACCATGTGTTTGATTGTTTTATATAGTTATTTTTAATAACTATATGTTAAAACAAAAATCGCTATATGGTTATAACCATATAAAAATGATTTTGTCTCTTATGCAGGCTTAGGAGACAAATGAGAGAATGCCAAGTGTCCATGGCTTATGGGTTGCCATGTGGGTCCCACCTGCTTACTGGGATGCCATGTGGCACACTGTGAGCCCCACTTTTTCTTGTCATGTCAAACTTTGAAGAGCTCTATATTTCACATACACGCTCAGTTTGTTGAACTGTTCACACCTCCACGATCAAGACGAAGAGATCTACAATCTGGTTATGTTTCAAGCATAATACAAACACTTTGATTTTTGAGCCATCTTTGTCCTGTGTATCTTTCTGGAACCACCTGGATCAGTTGTAGGTGTAGAAGGTCAGGTTTTCTATGTTCCATTGGTTTTAATTCGTTAACTGTAAATGGGAAGTTGAATCATATTGTAGTTCTTGTCACATATTTACCCCAACAAGCTGGTTAACTTAGGTAAATGTGGGAGGAGAGTTTTACTGAGTGGTATCAGAGCATGGTTTAGCCCTTGGACTAGATGGGTGGTGTGTGATGGTCATGCATTCATGTCGGTTGCATATGTGTTACTTATACTTGTGGTCTATGTACTTGTTGCATATGCATGGTGTTGGTCATATTTGTAGTGATGTCACCATGTGAAAGTGGATGGTGTGTTGTTGGGTGTGTTTATCATGAGTATAGGTTGATTATGCATTGGTTAGGCATATAAATGTTTGTATGTATCATGGATGCATGCATGTCATCCATATGTTGATTATGCATACATTGATATGGGTGTAGTTTTCATGCATGATGTCATGATGTGTCGTTGATATGGTCATGTATTGATGACTGGACTATGGTTATGACGATATCTATATGTTGTTATGATTATCTTTATACATGTATTATGCTAATTTGGTTGATATTGTAGATGACATATCCTCTCCTAACTATACAAAGGTATGTTAATTATGTTTATATTTTGGTTTAGCTGACATGGTATGCTTTGTAGGAAGAAAACAACAAAGATGACTAGCAAGATGGTAGACTACATTTCCCAAGTCTCTCCCTATGGATCAGATGATAATTGTTGTGTTGGGTGTTCTTCTGACTTAGAATACACATTGAGAAGATTGAAGGAATAAATAAGGAGTTAGAAGGTAGATAATGAAATAATCATGTAGGAAGGGGAGAAACAAGCAGAAGTCAATGCAATAATCCTTTAGAGTTTGTCAGAGTTGCAGAGACAAGGACCACTTCAAATGAGCCATTGGCAGAATACAACTAATGGGGCATATTCCAGTGGATTTCATGGTGGGAACATGTCATATAGGGATGAAACAGTTAGAGATAGCTGGTTCTTGGATTCTTTGGATTAGAGAGGTGATGGAAGTAGATACTATTCTAGTTCTTGTTTCGACATGCACTCTGATCGTCATCATTATGATCATTACAAGACGAGTGATAGGGGATATTTTCCATATTAGTTTAAGAAATCTAAGCCCCCTACCTTTGATATAGATTTGAAGAAGCTGAAGGATGCAGAGGCTTGGTTACATGGGATGAAGAAGGTCTTTGAGTTTCATAATTACATAGATAATATGAATGCCAAAGTAGCTATATTCAACCTGAAAGGTAAAGCAA
Organism: Pinus taeda; assembly: GCA_000404065.3. Classification (NCBI taxonomy): domain Eukaryota; kingdom Viridiplantae; phylum Streptophyta; class Pinopsida; order Pinales; family Pinaceae; genus Pinus; species Pinus taeda. Next base: position 48,726 of record APFE030479391.1, read on the forward strand.
AATTCTAATGGGAAGATGTGAAACGGGTCAGAGAAATCAGGACAAAAGGATTGAGTTGGCATGAATTCAAGAGACTTTTCAAGAAGAAGTACTTGTCGGATAGGTACTATGACAACAAAGCCAAGGAATTCTATGAGCTAAATATGGGATCGATGATAGATGAGGAGTATACAACCAAGTTCTTGGAGCTATTGAGGTATGTGTTGTATCTTAAATATGAAAAGGCTAAAGTTCAAACATTTGTTAGTGGATTTCCAATATCATTTAAGGATCAAATTCAGTATGATGGACCTCGTTCATTGGTGGAAGTTATTGGGAAATTGAAGCACTATTATGAGAAGTCAAAGCGTAAGACAAAATCTCAGCAAGGATGGAAATGGAAATATAAAGCTAAAGATAAATGGAAACCAAAAAGAACAAGGTCTCAAAATGTAAACGGGAAAGAGAATGTTGCACCATACAAGAAGTTCAATTTAGCTAGATAGGGACATGGGTCACAACAACGTAATAGAGGTGACGGTACTGAATGGTTGGAGTGTTGGATATGTGGTAAAGAGAGTAACAAGAGAGATTGTTTGTAGTATTAGGGTGGTAGGCCTCATATTTATAATGCACAAGAGGTGCAAACTATTGGGGATGTCAGGAAGAGCATTCCCCATATCTATCTAGTATTGGATAACAGGCAGACATATCATTAGACATCTATCATTAAGATGGACATTAAGATTTTTGATCAAGTGTTTTCTATTTTGATTGACCCTGGATCTAATTATAGCTATATTAGTCCTAACTTGGTTGATAAGTGTGGTTTGAATAAATAAGTGCATGCAAAATCTTGGTTATTACAGTTGGCTTCAGGTACAAAGAAGAGAGTTTATCATTGGGTAAGAGATTTTTCATTTGAACTAAATGGTATTCCTACATCATCATATTTGAATGTATTTCCATTGGGATCATACATTATGTTGTTGAGTATGGACTGGTTGTATCTGCATAGGACCAAGGTGGATTGTTATTAAAAAAACCATTGATTTCTTGGATGATAATGGAGAACAAAAACTATTACAGGGTAAGAAGAAGGCAAAATCAGTTAGAATGGTTACAACTATGCAGGAAAAGTGCAGTCACTGAAAAGGGTGTGTGCTATTTGTAGTGCATATTTTTAGAAAATTATATATTATGGAGCAATGGAACACATAAAATATTGCAGAAATATAAACACAGAAAATGCACAAAACAAGAGAGACACAGATATACGTGGTTCACCCAGTTTGGGCTACGTCCACCTCGAACAGCCAGTCCTTCCTTTCTATTATCCAGCAAAATGAAGAGACACAACCTACAGACAAAGCCTCTGTAATATCCTCTATTTTCTCTCACAGTCTCCCTCTCTGTTTTCCCCGCTCACACAGAATACACATCTACCACCGCCTCAAAATACCAATGCCCTCATACAAAGAGGAGGGGTTGCCTTCTAGGGCAAAAACCCTAAACTAAACATAAGTTCTCCGTCAGATTCATCTGCCTAATGAATGGCTCATATTTGAGCTAGAAATTAATATACTTTTACAAGGCAAATTTACATCTGTTTTAGCTCGGGGGCGCTGGCCCCCGAGCCCCCGCCGGGGACCGGCTGGCCCGCCGGACCCTCGCAGGGGGGACAAGTCCCCCCTGCTGCCCCCCCCCCCCGCGTGGAGGGGTGTACAAAACTTCCTGGGGTATACATCCGGTTGAAACAAAGACATCTGAACAATCATGCTCCACACACAACACATATTTCTAGTAAAAAAGGTAAGGATGTTGAGGATGCAGAGGTATTGAGAAGGTACCCAATCTTGTAGTAGTTTTAGGATGTAATTCCAGTAGAGATTTCATAGTTGCTACGTCATAGGGAAGTAGACTTTTATTTTGAGTTGGTACCAAGGGTAGCACTAGCATCAAAGGCACCTTATAGGATGAGCACTTTAGAGTTAGTAGAGTTGAAGTTACAGGTGAAGGAAATGATAGACAAAGGATACATTAGGCCAAGTGTATTGCCTTTGGGTGCAACATTATTATTTGTGAAGAAGAAGAAGGATGGTACTCTCAGGTTATGCATTAATTACAGGTAGTTTAATAAGGTGACCATTAATAACAGGTATCCATTGTCGAGGATTGATGACTTCTTCAATCATGTGAAGGGAGTAGTAGTATTATTAAAGATTGATATGAGATACATATATCATCAGGTATGAATTAAGAAAGAGGACATATAAAGACAACTTTCCGGATCAGATATGGGAATTATGAGTTTGTAGTAGTTCCATTTGGTTTGACTAATTCTCCAACTACATTTATGTGCTTGATGAATAATGTGTTGTGCACTTATCTAGAAAATCTTATTACTGTATTCATTGATGACATATTGATATGTTCTAATAATAAGGAAGAGAATGTCGAGCATTTAGCAGCAATATTGAGATTATTGAGAGAGGATCAATTATATGCCAAGCTCAATAAATGCAGTTTATTTCAGACAATGGTACATTACTTGGGACATGTTGTCTCCAAGGAAGGCATAATAGTAGATCAAGAGAAGATAAGGGCTATCATGGAGTGGGAAGCTCCTAGAAATGTGGAAGAGGTAAGATCATTTATGGGGTTAGCAGGTTATTATAGGAGGTTCAACAGGAACTTCTCAAAGATTGCATATCCCATCACATCATTACAAAGGAAAGATAGGAATATTGAATGGACAAAGGAATATGAAACAAGTTTTGAGCAGTTGAAACAATTGTTGACAAATGATCCAGTGCTAAGTATTGCAGATCGAGACAAAGAGTTTGTAGTGTGTACAGAAGCTTGCAAGAGAGGGCTTGGTGGAGTCCTTATGTAGGAGAGTTAGGTATTATGTTACGATTCATGGAAACTGAATGAGGATGAAAATAAATATCTAATTGATGATCTTGAGTTAGCAATGGTCATTTATGTGCTGAAGATGTGGAGGCACTATATTCTTGGCATGAGGTTTGTATTGATGAGTGATCATAGTGGGTTGAGTTACCTATTTGACCAGCCGAATCTAAATTCTAGGAAAGTTAGATGGTTGGCCATGATTAGTGAGTTTGAATGTGAGATCAGGTACATCAAGGGTAAGGAGAACAATTTTGCATATGCTCTTAGTAGGCGGGTACAAGTAAATCACATTGCAACTATGAATTCTTATGGGATAGATCTACAAGATCAGATCTTACAGGCAGGTCAGTAGGATAATAGGTACATGGAGCTTAGGCACAAGTTTCAACAGAGTATAGGTATGGGTACATGTGCATAATATGTGGATTATCATCTCTCAGCAAATGGCTTGATCATATTTAGGGATAGGATATATGTGCTACAAATTAGTGAGCTCAAGAAGATTATCTTGAGGGAGTTTCTTGCGAAACCATATTCAGGACACCAGGGATATCAAAGGACATTGACAACAGTGAATAAGTTTTATTATTGGCCCAATCTGAAGAAGGATGTGGCAGATTTTGTGGCTAGGTCCTTGGATTGTCAATAGGTGAAGGCAGAGTGTAAGCACCAAGGTGGATTACTAGATCCGATACCAATTCTAGAGTGGAAATGGGAGGTCATTTCCATGGATTTTATTATAGGTTTGTTGATGAAATTTATAAAACATGATTCCGTCATGGTTGTGGTGGAAAGGTTGACGAAGGTAGTACACTTCATTCCTGTGAAGTCCACTTATTTAGCCAGTGATGTAGCACTGATATTCATCAGAGATGTGGTTAGATTGCATGGTGTTCCGAAGAATATTGTGTTAGAGAGGGATGCTAAGTTCACTTCCAAGTTTTGGAAGGAGCTATTTGTAGGTTTAAGGACAAAGTTGGCCTTTAGTACAACTTATCATCCACAGATAGATGGATAGAAAGAGAGGGTCAATGGGATATTGGAGGATATATTGAGGATGAATGTGATGCACCAGAAGAGGATATGGGAGGAGTATCTTCCACTGGTTGATTGCACAAAGGGTATTAGGAATCGTTGTGGATGAGTCCATTTGAGGCACTCTATAGGTGGAGTTGAAATACTCCCATCAGTTGGATTAATCCGGTGAATAAGGTGTTGATTGGACCAAATATGTTGGTAGAGATGGAACAATAAATGTATGTAATCAAGAAGAATTTGAAGACAACACAAGATATACAAAAAAGTTATGCATATCAGAACACGTTGTTTGAGAAGTTGCAAGTTGGGTAACATGTGTACATGTGTATCAAGCCGAAGAAGAGTTCCTTGAGGATTCGATCATGTGCCAAGCTGGCACCTTTGTTTTATGGACCTTTCTAGATACTTGAAAGGATAAAACCAGTAGCCTATCGACTTGCACTGCCTTTGATAGTGAAATTCCATGATGTTTTCCATGTATCATTTCTTAAGAAGTATGATAAAGATGTTGATCATGTGGATTATTGGTCTGTATTGCAGGTGGAGCCAGAAGGAGAATTCCAACTAGAACCATAGTGTTTATTGTAGAGAAAAATGCCCATTCTCCGGAACTGAGAAATTGAGCATTTTAAAGTGCAGTGGAAGCACTTTGGGCCCAATGAAGCTACATGGATTGACCATTTGCGGGCTATATATCCTTCTCTATTCACTGGTTGAGTGAATGTTTTTGGTATATGTTTGGTATGAATTTTTTGGTATATGTACATATGTATATGGATACAAATACCACCATGAGATGTGTTATAAAGATCCAATAAGCAGTATGGGTGTCATGTCATTATTGTTATCATTTAGTTATGTTGTGATGTTGGTTTCCTTCTTAGGAGGTTAATAATTGTAAATAATGCATCGAGCTAAGTTATAAATATCCATGGCTAGTATGTCTTGCTTTCAAAAATTTTGTTGGTTGTAGGTGTCATTGAAAACCAAGGACAGTGTTCCCCCAAGGGGGAAGGTTCAGTAACATCCCTGGTGAAAATTCCATGTAATAACCACGGTTATGGGACACTTATTCCAAGATGAATGTTGGGAAATATATCCTAGTGTGGGTGTTCATTTGGTTTCTTATGGCTAAGGAAATTGGAAAAGGAAATGGAAAAGGATTAGGAAAGACATGAGACATTATTTGGAATTTTATTTATCAAAATAAAGGAAATTAGGAGAAAATAAAGGTGAAAGGTCACAAGTTTCATGTGAGGAGGAAAATGAAGGAAAATAATGAAAAATTGAAGAAAATAAAGGGCTCATTAATAAAAAGGATTCTGAGGATCAGTTTGTCCCTTTAGTCAGTGCAACCCTTTGTCAAGTTAGTTTTAGAGCTCTCTCTTTATTCTCTCTTTCTCATACTCTTGGACACTTAGACTTTTCTTGGAGTACTTCAACGTTGGATCAAGAAAATAAAAGAAGGCAAGAGGAAACAAAGATCAAGCAAGGAAGAGCATGATCTAACACCTACATTGAGATTATTTTCAGGTATAGATTTGTATGTGTCATTTCCTTGCTAGATTTGGTGTGCATGGTACATGCATGTGTGTTTTTAGTTCTCTTGTTGTTATTGACATGGGTTTTTCTAGGTGTGATATTGCTTTTCAGCCTAGCCTATCCATTTCCGGATAGCCATGTTGTGGTGGATTTGTTTGTATGTGGTTGAGATGTATTTTTGTATGGACTTGAAGCTGAGTGGGGTGGTCCTAAGATTACTCACAAGGCCTAGGAATCCTGGGATGGGATGCACAGTAAAGGCTGAATGTGAACACTTTGATTGAGCCTAAGAATCCCTTGTTTGGTTAATGGCAGGATACATGATGAATCTCATTGGTGAGTACCCTTGATTAGGACTAGGAATCCCTTGAGAGGGTGGAGACCTCGTAGGCCTAGGAATCCCTTGACCAATAATGGGGGGGCACATGGTAAATTTGAGAAGTTTGGACTGAAAAATCCCTCATGATGCATGTGGAGAGATCTAGTGGCATCCATGCTTGTTTTTGGCCTAGTGATCTGGTGAGGATTGCAGTAAAGCCTGGTATTGCATGTTTATTGTTTATGGCCTAGTGATCCAGTGGGGATCATGGTAAAGCTTGGTTCGATTTTTGAGAGTGAGTTGGTGTAACCTCAGGAAACCCTAGTTGATTTTGGTTATAAGTCCCACATTCATGCTTGGAATATGGCATGGGGGTGATTGGTTGAGAGAAATATTTGGTCCATCAAATCTATGGTTGGGTGGTATGTGGAAGTCTCGAACCTTGTTGGCCTAATCATTCATTAATAAGAATTATTTCTCCTTGGTATTTTATGAGCAAATGTACTAATTCCTATGAGGAATTTATGGCTAATATATCCTTGTTATTTCTATTGGTTATATGCTGGTTATGAGCATGTTTTATGACAGTGATGAAGTATGGCTCTCATCATGTTTTGATTTGTAAACGAATGTACAATGAATATATGACCTAATAGTTTATAATGAAACTAATGTGATAAGGTATTAATTCTTCTTAGCGATTCTCAGATAGGTATGATACCTGTATGCTCAAATATGTTGTTATAACTTGTAGAATACATATTTGTGACATGTTTGATGAAATGCTTGTCATGGCTAGTAGGGGTTCATCCAAGTCTTTGTTCAATTATTTTCATTTTCATCATTATTTTGATGTTACTTTTCATTCCTAAAATTTTCATGGGGTTCTGGGCAATGGCTTGAGTCATGGCCCTGAAAACATGGCATAGAATCCAGGGCTGCAGGCTCAAAACTAGCTGAAAAATACCCTAGTCTCTTGCATACCCATGCCATGAGAGAAATTGGAGGGCCCCAATCGCATGCGTGCCCATGTTATGGGATCAAATGAGGCTCTAGGGAGGTTAAATGTCTATTTATATCAGGGGCTAGCACCTGGATGGGATGGATGGCTCCTGGAGGTTTTGTTGCAGGTGTAGAAGGTCAGGTTGTTTGTAATTTTGTCGATTCCACTTCCTTAACTGTACCTGGGGGTTTAAATAATATTGTAGTAGCGTCTCCTCACATGTCTACCCCAGCGGACCAATTAACTTGGGTAAATATGGGAGGAGGGTGTTACACTGATAAACCACCCAAGGTGCTTGTCGTGGGCTGATAAACAACTCTCAAAGTACTTGCCACAATTGATAAACCACCTGTAATGAAGAAAAAATCATTACGTGGAGTTTCCACAGGGTGCTTTTCGAGGATTTTAGTAAACCACCCAAGGTTCTTGATGTGGGCTAATAAACCACTCTCATAGTGCTAGCCGCAGCTGATAAACCATCAATAATGAAACTGGAACAAAGGAGGTTGTCTAAACTTTGACCTTACTTGATATGTATATGAATATGTGTTATATTCATGAACATGATTGGTTAGTAAAGTTATGTTAAGCCATTGTGACTGACTGGTTCTTGTCACATATCATAACTTTGGGAGAATGATGCTATAAATAACATGAAAATATTCCCCATTGTATGAGGAATCAATTAGGAAAGACGTAGCCCTGGTTAACTTATGATTTTAATGTCATGTGATTATAATTATGCCCATGTTTATGCTATGAAAAGGGAATGATGAAGGATACATCAACAAAATGAAATCAGTGTGATTTGAGGTATGCTGGGACAAGCATGGATAATGGAAGAAACCACAGAATCAAGATTTCAGTTGTGGATTCATGTAGTAAGGCATGGGTAAAACACTAGAGGTAAGGTTGCTTGGTAGAGATAGTGTGGTCTCTTTATGTGGAATAAACATGTTGTATTGTTCCATGTGTGTTATGCATGTTTTGTGTTTTACTATATGTAATCATTCCGTTATATCATTTACACTGTGTATACGTGCTTTTTATGTGTAATGTATGGGACATAAAGGTATGGGACTATTTGGGTTTGTTTTAGGACAATTAGGCCACCTAGGATTGGATACTGGTTGGGCCTATGAAGGTGTAGGATACACCTATATTTTTGCTGATAGAAGACTACCAAGGTTGGTAGTGCTTGTATTCGTGGGGTGGTGACTGGGCTTATATATCCCTATATCCCATATAAATCCACCATTAAATTATTTCCATAGTGGGGAAATCGATCGAATGTGTGGGAATATATCTTCCATGCCACTAAGAGTGCTTGTTTAGTTGTAAGATGCTCACGTGAGGTGGATTCAGTTGTAGAGAAGAGAAGAAAACATATGCTTGCCAAATTTTGGCAATCAATTTGGTGTGTGCGTGAGATTGAAGAGAGGAGAAGGCAACACATTATTTCCATAGTTTGGAAATTGATCTGATGTGTGTATGAGGGGAGAGAAGGCCACTGGGTGCTTGTTGAGTTTGGAAACTAACCTAGTGTGTGTAAATTAAAGAGAAATCCAAAGATAAGTATTAACATTTCATTGATTTTTATTAATTTAAAAATTATGAACATTAATTGATATTTTGATTAATGATGGTTTATTTATGAGCTAACTTTACTTGCTATGATAGGAAGAAAAATGAAATTGCAAGGTTCACATCATGAATTAGTTGTTAATTATGTATGATTTAAAAGGTTGCAATTTCCTTATGATGAAACTCTTAAAGATTTATGTGTTATGATGTAGGAAAGCATGGAATTTCCTAGTTTAGGTGGATGGACTTGGTTGTAAGGTGAATAGAAATAACTTGAAGATATCATAGTGCACAACAACATGTTGATTAAAAGTTTTAGGAACATGTCCATTGTGGGGCACTATCACCCAATGGTGTCTACTAATTACCATGAAGCATGCTATGACTTGTATGAAAATGTTGAGGTAGGGATATTTCTTGGTTATGAGACCATTCTAATGCGAGGAAGCCTTGCCAAGGAATGGATTTCCCAAGGGACTAAGAAACAGAGAAGAGGATTCCTAAACTTGGAAGGTGAGTGTCTACGGGGAAGGGGGACGAGGTCACTCAAGGGACTAGGAAGTAGATAAGGGGATGCCGAAAAATGTTATTTTTTTTTAAAGGGTCATGAGCATGGTTGATTGGAATTGTTGACACCTAATATTTGGGAATAGTTAAATCCATGTAAATATTATAAATAGAAAATAAGTAGAGTTAGAAGATGAAGAGACATTAGGAGATGAAACCAACGAATCTGTCCCTCCATGGATATATCTATGATAAATCTTAATGCAAGACCGCAATTTGATTTGATGATTTACCTCTTGGTCTAACATGGTATCAGAGCCAACCCCTTTTTGGCTTCCTTTCTACCCTTGTAACTCCTTCCTTCCTTTTTTCTACATATTTTGCAAAACTGACAACTTTGTAGTTCAAATAACATCTCCACTCTCTCGCTCTTACCTTACCACCTTATTGCCTCTGCATGCATTAAGGATGAAAGGTAATACATTGGCCTAGCTCATGGTTATGCCCAAACGTCCAACTCCTCACACCTTCATTCTGTCAAATAAGCTAAAAGCCTCCTTGAATTAAGTTATTTTCTCTTTTGTGAGTTGCTCAATGATTCAACCCATTGATCAATATAGTGATTGTGTAGCCTCACAGTGCTCTATGCTAACACATTACAGTCCCCAATTCTTTTGTTGTGATACATCTTCGTCGGGGAAACTCTAATACTCCCTTCTACACCATGACCATGTATGTACCATGTGATTCATGAGAGTAAATTTATTTGTGTGATCTTCCACTAACGTTCACTGATTTCACAAGAGAAGAAACCATTTTCTAGTTTCGTCAGGAGGAGTGTACATGCATCTTCTCTTGGTCACACTCTCTCCATGAATATATGATTGCGTGGAGGCACCTTCCTGTGTTGGGATATATATTGTTAAATATGTATTTCAATTCCATCTAAGGAGGATATTGAGGTTTGATGCAGAATTTTATGGTTCATTGTATTTGCATGCATTTTGAGAAATGTTATATGAAATATCGAGATTCCTAAAAATCTAGGAATGATTTAGATGCTACATCGAAGAGCCATGAACACCAAAAATTATGTTGAATTTGGAGGACTGAGTTACACGGAGGTCTGAGCTGCCATACCTTTTTAACAAAAATACTAGTTGATAAATCTTCTCTTTGGATTGAATAGTATGTTGACTAATTGCTTCAAAATATTCTCTTTGGTTGGTCGATATATTGAATGATAGATGTGTGAAATTGTTGTGTGGTGAAGGTATTGGTTGGTATAGTGTGATTGGCACTTAATTCGATGGCATACATGGTATGAATATTGTTTTTTTAAAGGATACATATGTTGTATAATACATATGAATATTTTATGAATGGCAGAAGTGCATACATTGAGTTGGAAAGTGCATAGGTTGAGTCATGATATATTATAAAATATTGACTTGGTATTTTTTCATGTATATAATTAAATCAATATTTTACTTAAGAAGATAAAGGTTGCATTATTTTCAAAATCAAAAGCACGTAGACCTCTTTTATTTTAAGAATTCATTCACTCATGTCTATTGTGGGAGTGGTTCTCAATGGAAATGAGAACTATCCTGAGTGGTCCTAGAAGATAAAAAAATACCCTCATTTTCAATAAGTTGTGGAAAGTGGTTTGTGAAGGAGAAGCAGACAATCACTGGCAAAGCCCACTTTAGATAAAGAGCTTACCATTTTGGAAATAAAGAACAACAATGCCTATGCCTTGATTGCAACATCAGTAAATGAAGAGGTGAGTCGCCATATTTCTCCATTTTCAAATGCTTTTGAAGCTTTAAAGAAGTTGAAGGAATTTTATGACTCACACTATGAACTTGAAGTTATTCAATTGATGATTAAGTTGTTCAGTATTGAGTTGAAATATGTTGACCCTCTTGCATTAGCATCCAAAGTAAGATCCATTATCATCGACATAAAAGACACTGGTGTTGAGATAGATATTCCTATCATAGCTTATGTCAAGTCACTATATCCCAACGATTTACATTATCTTGGGTCATTGCAAGCCAGTGAAAAACTTAAGGAGATTACCTTTGACTCCCTTGAAAAGAAGTTTGTTGAGAGAGAAGGCTTTTGGGAAGAAGACCGATCCTTAGTCTTTTGAAGAAGTTGTGCATCTTGCACATAAAGAGAAGAATCATGCACAATATTCTTTTAGAGGAAGGGGTGGCTAAAGTGGAAGAGGAAGGAGGAATTTTGTAGGCAGGGGGGCAGACAGTTCCAAGGAGGAAATTATGATATTCATTACATACAATGCAATAGAGATGGACATGATGCTTCCACTTGTAAGTTGCCTTGGACTTAATTGAGTAGGAAAGAAATGAAGGGAAAGGTAAAAAAAATGATAAAGGGAAAGGTAAGGTACCCGAATCCGCTCATTATGTTGTGGTACATTGCAATATTGGAGTAATTGAAGACGTTCAGTGCTTCACATGCTTCATGGAAATACAATTGGTTGCTTGATTCAGGAGAAAATTTTCACATGATTTTCAGGAGAGATATCTCTGAATAATTCACTAACAATGTTGATGGAGAAGTCTGCTTTGCAGAAAAGTAAAAAATCAAGACATTAGACTCTAACTGCCCGGTCTTTCAGAATTTCTTCTACATAATGTTCTATACCTCCTAGATCTGAAGAGAAAATTGTTGTCTTTGGTCTAAATCTGCCAACAAGGACACTCCATTCATATATTTGATGGCAAGATCGAGGTGAAGAAAACATCAAAGCAATCATTTGTCATGACAGGGATAAAAGAAGAAAGACTTCAGAAGTTGCAAGGTACCTCTGCTCATGCACAAAAAAATTCATTCAATTCTCGCTGTGATGAAGGTACATTTCCATCAAGTCTTTCATGGCATGCTAGATTTAGATACTTGAACTATGATATCCTTTGTTTTTTGAAGAAAAATGGTGTTATTGGTTTTCCTACAATTACTAGGAAACTTAAACAATGTGATGCATGTATCTTAGGAAAGCACAACAAATAGTCTTTTCATGATTCTCATTCAAGAGCACATAGAAAAATTGAACTCATTCATTCCAATTTATGTGGTCCAATGCTTGTTCCTTCTACAAATGGTAATAAATATATGACGACATTTATTGATGACTGTTAGCCCTGTTGGGATGTGGGCCAAAATGGATCCAAAACACTCCCAAAGTCTTCAAAATCTTCTTAGGGATCATTCAATGATAAAAAAATCACATGCCAAGATCCCTTGGAAGGGCGGCAAAGAACTATCGGGAGGCAAAAAAACATAAAAACAGTGAAAAACCAAGTATCGGAGCATGAACACTAAAATGCATAGCAGTCGTCCGATCTGGCTAATCAACGGTCTAGATCTGATTGGCGGGTCACAATCGGTGGATATCGGTGCAGATGTGTGGAACTTGCGATGGCGATTGGTGATGCAACGTGGACTGTCGATCAAGAGCACAGATCGATGGCCCACATTGCATCGCAGGATCACTATCAAAAAATACAAGGAGCGCTCATCATGGGCCCGAGGCATGAGCGATATGCAATTGCGATAAATCGCATCGGCGGATCGAAATCAGGGAAACATTATGGAGCATGACCAAAGTGATTTGCGATATGTGATATGACCCAGACCTGAAAGGGTTCGCGAAGGGAAATGTAGAAAATTTGAGATCTGCAGGAAAGGCATTTTTAATGTATTTTCACGTATTTCATTATTTAATGAAATACAAAGAGCAGCGCCGATGCGATAATACCTGGACCCGAAAGGGTTCATGAAGAGAACTATATAATATTTTAAGCTCAGAGGGAGCCATTTTCATGTTATTTTCACGATTTTCATATTTCTAAAATACAAAGAAAATACACAGGGATAGGCCATGTGTGACATGCGATAGTGACTTAGAGGGTGGAGCCAATAGAGGAATAGACAGTGTTTAAGGAATTTTTAAGTCCGAAATAAACAGAGCTTGGTGGGATTTCTCATTGTTGTAGTGTTTTCCGTGTATAACAAAAAACAGTCATTGTTAGCTTTTGAAAGGATTTCAAAAGGTCCACAAACCCATTCCATCACATAATAGAGGCTGGGAGATAGAGACAGAAGGCTAGAAGGGGAAAGGAAATAGCACAAAACAACAAAACCAACATAAGGGATCATGGAGCATCATTAGCATGAGTGAGCTCCCTGATAGCGCAACAAACTACCAGAATGCAGTTACTCGACTATTAGAAGAAGAAACATCTGAGCCCATGCATGCCTAGTCATGGCATCAGACAGTTAAAAAGATAGAAATGATAAATTAAGACCTCTTGAGCCTCAGAAGGCTCAAGAGTATTGTAAAAGGCCTATAAATATGTGAAAGTTTAGAGTAACAAGGGTTCAACTTTTGGGGACTATGGATACTCTACTACTCTAGCTTCTCATCTTCATTCTAGCAATATAATCTTCTTTTGTTGTTACATGTTCAATTCCCATTTTCTCTTTTGTTCTATGCTTGCACTTGAATAGGTTATTCATGTTTTTTTCTGTGTCTAATGCCAGATAACTGTCATCTTATCTCTGCGTTGATAATTAGATTTGCAAGCTTCATTTACTTCCTGTAGCTAGCCATTCATATGTGTTTATATATGCATCTGCTGGTATAGTCAGTATTCTCCATTAGTGGTCTAAAGCCTTGTAAATCTGAGGGTGTTCATACATGTATTGTGTGAAAATAGAGTTGAAATTGTCATCTGACTTGATCCAAACCATCATACATTCCAATAGTTCAGAGAACAATATTGAAGATTTATATGTTACCAGGCATCTCCGAGCTATAACCTAGGAGAGCTTCCTGGAGTGATAACATAATTGGCACTGTTGTTGGGGAAAGGAAACTAAAGCTCAGCTTCCCTGGGAGATGACACAGATCCAACTTTGATGATAGAGAAATTCTGGGCACTTTTTCGGTTGTAATCATCTATCTGACGACTCTACTGAAGGACAAACCTCTTGGCGAATCCACTTCATAGTTCTGCCTCAGTTTGTGAGGCATACTTCGAGAAATCCTCAGAATCCACAAGCTAACCCAGTATCTGACCCTAAAAAAATCATCAAAGAAAGAAAGGCATTGCAAAAAGGAGCTTCAGGTTCAGGTAAATATAAACAGTATTCGAAATCTGTTCAAAAAAATCCTGCAATAGAACAAATACATGTTGAGAGTATAGCATCTAATACTAGCAGTGAAGAAAAAATCTCAGAGATTCATAAAGCTGCTTATTCTTTAGGTTCTCCTTTTTTTGTATGCCCAAAGGAAACCTCACCTCCTATCGATCATACTCCTTTAGTCTTATCAGTGACTCATCCCTCTGTCATTCAGACTTCCAATACCCTTATAGCCACCACAGTTATGGCAAGACCACAAGCACCTACCAAAATGGAGAGAATCATAGCTGCTAGGTATGGACCTTTAGTACTTCCCACTCCCTTAAATTCCATGCCTACTGGAGAATATAAGAAGTATAGCCCTAAGTTCACTGGGACTGAAGGTGTTACAGCTAAAGAACATCTTGAATCATTCTATAGCTATGCTAATAACCTAGACACTAGTGAAGATGATGTGTGGATGAGAGTCTTTGTCCAAAGCCTAGATGGAGAGGCTAGAAAATGGTTCAGAGAACTAGCCCCAAGGTCTATAGCAGATATTGAGGCTTTAGATGATGCATTCCAAAAGCATTGGGGGGATAAGAAGGATCTATTCTACTACCACACCGAGTTTGGCAACTTAAAAAGGGAAAATGGTGAGTTGTTGTCTGATTTCAATAAGATATTTAACCGCATGTACAATAAGATACGAACTGAAGTAAAACCCACTACTACATCTGCTAAACTCACATATGCCAGTGGATTTGATTTTAAATTCTATCTACAATTGAGGGAGAGGCGATGTGCTACTTTGGTTGATATGCATGATGCAACCTTGGAAGTAGAATCAAACATCATGGCTGCAGAGAAGCTCAAGGGAAATGTTGATAGAAGGAGACAGAGGTGCGAGCCTCATCATCTTCAGATCCCAAGATATATAAAATGACCAAGATGATAGATTCATTGGCCTTTGAAATCTCCAAATTAAAGGTTGATCACCACCCTAGGAAACGAAGAGTTCCTAATACCTTTGCTCCTAGAAATCCAAATCCAAATCCATATAGAAGAGCTAATGAGCAATTGGAGATTCTGCAAAGAAGCAAAGATGCCAATGAAGATCAAAGGGTGAAGACCCCTTTACAGAATGTAGTCATGGAAGAAGATTAGTTTGAAGAAGATGATGAGATCCATTGTCTGGAAGACAAAGGAAGTGCCTCCTTTTTGACCTCAACTGCCTATGAATGGTCATTATTCAATGACTAGATCAACCAAGAATGGGATGGTGAAGTTGTACTACAAACTAAATATTAGCACAGATATAATCTTAGGTCTAAGATGAATAATGCCAAGGAAACTCTTGTTCAGAGAGTTGCTGCCCTTGCAATACAACAATCTAATAAGTAGAGGCAACCGACAGTTGATCCCATCATCCTCAAAGCTCCAGCTCATGAGGTAAGAGAACTTGAAAAGTCTCCTTCTCCTTTCAATTTTCAATCAGAAATTCAGAAGCTAAGAATACCTATACCTCTGATTGAACTAGTGAAGAATGATTCCTTCAAAAGATCCATCCTCGAGGCCCTTGAGCCTAAATCCATCCAAGCCTCCACTGATTATGTAAATCTGTAAGATGACAAACCAACGGTTATTCTCAACCCAATGATTGAAAACTATGATGACAACTCCCTATCTTTCTATATCTCTGTAAATATTCATGACAAAATCCTTCACAACTGCCTTCTGGACACTAGAGCCAGTCATAATCTAATGCCCAAGGCTATCATGGATGAGTTGGGTCTTGACATTACCAAGCCTTATCATGACCTATTTTCTTTTAACTCTAGAAAAGTGAAATGTCTGGGATTAATCAAATACCTAGCCATCACCTCATCTCAGCTACCCATGAAGAGCATGATGATGGATATTGTGGTAGCAGATGTACCCCCCAAGTTTGGCATGTTGCTTTCCAGAGGTTGGATCAAGAGATTAGGTGGAACATTGCAAAATGATATGTCCTATGCTACTATCCCAGTTTTTGGAGGTGAGAGTAAAAGATTATACAGGGAAGCTCAGTTGGCATATATAGTCAGTGATGAAAGGAATCCCACTAATCATCCCATCTATGTTGTCAACGCTGATTTTGGAGCTTGTATTCTTCAGATTAAAGAATCCCAGTTGGCCTCCATGCAGCTTAAAAAACCAGTTTTTCAGATCATAGAGGAAGAAGGCCCATAGATTTGGGACATGTTCTTTGATGGAGCTTGCTCTAAGGAATCTGAAGGGTAGGTGTAGTCCTTGTGTCCCCCACATAGGAATGCATTCATTAAATTTTCAAATTAACTTTTCAAGTCACAAATAAAATAGAAGAGTACGAAGCCTTGATGTTGGGCTTAAACACTGCTAAAGAAATGGGCATCAAAGGTCTAAAATTGTTTGGAGATGTAGACCTCATCATTCAGTAGGTCAACAAAACGTTCCAAGAAAAGAATCAAAGGATGAAATCATATGGAGATGAGGTGAAATACAAACCATCTCTACCTGAAAATGTCAAATACTGAAAGTTTTTGAAGACGATGATTAAATTAATAGGATTTTACAAGTCGTTGATGAATTTGCTGAAATGCACATTGAACAAGAAAGCAAAGCCATTGAAGAATTGGTGGATGTGTGCGAATCCATGGGCATTCAATTGGTGCTTTCTACCTCATATTATCCTTAAGGCAATGGCCTGACAAAATCATCTACCAAGAGTCTTGTAAGGATAATAAAAAAACTAGTGGAGGACAACAAAAAGAGCTAAGATTCCAAGTTGAAGTTCACACTATGGGCTGACAGAGTTACCAACAAGAATTCCATAGGAAATTCTCCATTTAAGCTGATTTATGGCCCTGATGCTGTTTTTCCTATCCAGCTGATTCTCCCTGTGGCCAAATTATTTCAAGAAGAATAGGATGAAACAAATGACATGGTAAGGAGAATGAATAACCTGGTTGAATTACAACAGATCAGAGAGTAGCTAGTTGAGAAGTCAAAAGTTCATTAGAAGAAAATCAAAGAAACCTTTGACAGGAAGGCAAAAGTGGACAATTTCTAAATTGGTGACTGGGTTCTCAAATGGGATGCATTAAAATAAAAGAAAGGTAATCATGGTAGGTTTGACTCCTTATGGATAGGTCCGTTTGTCATCGCTCAAATTCAGCAGAACAATACCTTTATTCTGCACAGTCTGGAAGGAGGAGAGGTTTTTGGTAGCCCAATGACTGAGCGGTTCTTGAAACTTTATTTCATTTAAGGCTTTAAAGCCCTGATATTGTAAATATGTTTTCAGTTTTTATTTTTATGCAAAATAGACTCCATGCCCAATGGAACACTAGGAGATAGATTTTATTTTTGGTTTTACAGGAAAGGCATTGGCGTGTGGTTCTTGAAGCCTCACAGGGAGGCTTTCATCCCCAGAAAGAGCCAGTGTTAGCCTTGTTGGCATGTGGCCCAAAATGGATCCAAAACACTCTTGAAGTATTCAAAGTCTTCTTAAGGATCATTCAAAGATCAAAACAATCACATGCCAAGAGACCTTGTAGGGGTGGAAAAGCACTATCGGGAGGAAAAAACACATAAAAATTGTGAAAAACCAAGTATCGGAGGCATGAGCACTAAAATGCATAATAGCTGTCCGATCAGGCCGATCAATAGTCCATATTTTATTGGCAGGTCACAATCGGTGATATCGGCACAGATGTGTGGAACTTGCGATGGTGATCGACGATGCAACGTGGATCATCTATTAAGCGCACAAATCGATGGCCCACGTTGCATCGCAGGATCACTATCGGAAAATACAAGGAGCGCTCACCATGGGCCCGAGCCATGAGCGATATGCGATTGTGATCAATCACATCAGAAGATCGCAATCGGGGAAACATTATGGAGTAAGACCAAAGTGACTCGTGATATGCGATAAGACCCGAACCCGAAAGGCTTCGTGAAGGGAAATGCATAAAATTTGAGATCCGCAGGAAAGACATTTTTAATGTATTTTCACGTATTTCATTATTAAATGAAATACAAAGAGCAACGTTGATGCCATATGACCCAGACTCGAAAGGGTTCGTGAAGAGAACTATATAATATTTGAAGTCTGGAGGGAGCCATTTTCATGTTATTTTCACGATTTTTGTATTTCTAAAATACAAAGAAAATACACATGGATAGGCCATGTGTGACATGCAATAGCAACTTAGGGGGTCGACCCAATAGAGGAATAGACAGGGTTTCAGGAATTTTGAAGTCCGAAATAAATAGAGCTTGGTGGGATTTCTCATTGTTGCAGCATTTTTGGTGTAAAACAGAAAACAATCATTGTTAGCATTTGAAAGGATTTCAAAAGGCCCACAGACCCATCCCATCACATAACAGAGGCCAGGAGACAAAGACAGAAGGCCAAAAGGGGAAAGGAAATAGCACAACATAGAAAAACCAACAGAAGGAATCTTCGAGCATCTCTAGCACGAGTGAGCTCCCTGACAGTGTAGTAAACTACTAGAATGCAGTTACTCGGTTGTTAGAAGAAGAAACCTATGAGCCCATGTGTGTCTAGTCATGGCATCAGACAGTTAAAAAGACAGAAAGGATAGATTAAGACCTCTCGAGCCTCAGAGGGCTCGAGAGTATTATAAAAGGCCTATAAATATGTGAAAGTTCAGAGTAACAAGGGTTTAAATTTTAGGGATTGTGGATACTCTACGACTCTAGCTTCTCATCTTCATTCTAGCAATATAAGCTTCTTTTGCTGTTACATGTTCAATTCCCATTTTCTCTTTTGTTCTATGCTTTCACTTGAATAGGTCATTCATGTTTTCTTCTGTTTCTAATGCCACATAATTGTCATCTTATCTCTACATTGATAAATTAGTTTTGCAAGTTTCATTTACTTCCTGTATCTAGCCATTCATATGTGTTTATGTATGCATGTATTGGTACAGTCAGTATTCTCCATATATCCATTGAATCTATAAACTATTGAGAATTAGTGGTCTAAAGCTTTGTAAAGCTGAGGGTGTTCATGCATGTCTTGAGTGAAAACAAAGTTGAAACAGTGATCTAACTTGATCCAAACCATCATACATTCCAATAGTTCAGAGAACAATATTGAAGATTTATATGTTACCACTCATCTCTGAGCTACAACCTAAGAGAGCTTCCTGGAGTGATAACAATGACTACATGAGAATTTATTCGATTTGTTTATTGAAGAAAAAATATGATGCTTTTGAAACATTGAAGAAGTTTCATGCATGGATTGAAAATGGTGCACAATCTCATACTGGATCTATTTTCACTGATAATGGAAAAGATTACATTTCAAATTAATTTGAAAAATATCTTCGCCAACATGGGATAAAACATCAAATAATCGTACCTTATAATCTCCAACAGAATGGAATAGATGAAAGAATGAATTGGACAATCTTAAATATTGTATGTTCCATGATGTTTTTCAAGAATGTTAAACTGATGTTTTGGGTTGATGCAGTTCTATGTGCAATGTATATAAAGAATAGGTGTCCATTTAATGCTATAAAAAGTAAGACTCTCTATGAAATGTGGTATGGCGACATTCCTTCAGGGAGGCATCTTAGGATTTTTGGTTCCACTTGTTATGCCTTGATACTTAAGGAACACAGAAATAAAGTCGGTGCAAGGAGTCACAAATGTATCATATTGGGGCCTCAAATACCTCCAAAGCATACCATCTCTATGATGAAGTGAACAAGAAGTTTATAATATCTAGAGATATGATATTTCTTGAATCTTCTAAGACTAAAACTATTGTTGAGTGACAAGTTGATCACTTGGACAAATTTAGACATGCAAAATATTTCCAAGAATTTGATAATGAGATTCCACATCTTGAAGAGGGGATTCCTATACTCTATTAATCTATGGAATCTTCTTTTGAAACACTCTCTCTCCCACATGAAGATCCAACCATTGATGATACGTTAACTGATGTAATTGATAGAATTGGGAGATTAAATCTTGGTTTAGCCCCATCTTAGTCAACTAAGCAGCCTGAGCTGTCTCAGAAAGGTCCTCCAAAATGGCTGACAAAGAAACTTGAATTTTTTCATCCTTATGAGGTTGGAAAGACAAAAACAATAAGATCAAGCAAAAAAAATGGAGGTGATGTAGATGATTCTGATTCACCTATTGATATGGATGCTTCTTATGAGTGTGAACTCAATTTGTCTACAGATTGTGAAACAACTTCCTTCAAATAATCTGCTTCTCATGATGAATCGAAAGTAGTGATGCAGAAAGAATATGATGGCTTGATAAAGAATGGCACCTATAAGCTACTTGATACTCCATTTTGAACCAAACCAATAGGCTGCAAGTGGGTCTACAAGAAAAAGTATAAAGTTGATGGCTCACTTGCAAGCACAAAGGCAAGCTTATGGGAAAATGTTTTTCATAGAAGGAAGGGGCCGATTATGAAGAGATTTTTCCCCCAAAAACAAAATGGGCTACCATATGGACACTCTTTGCCTTGGAAAACACATAATGATTAGAAATTCCATCAAATGGATGTAAAAAATGCTTTCTTTAATGGAGATATGAAAGAGAATGTTTTTGTTTCCCAACAAAAAGGAATTGTTGTGAAGGGTTAGGAAAATAAAGTATGAAATCTTGTAAAATCCTTGTATGGCCTTAGGTAAGCTCCGCGAGCCTGGTATGAGAAGTTAACTGGGATTTTTTTGAAACTCAACTTCAAACATTACGATCTTGATGATGCAAATTTGTTTGTCAAGAAAGTTGGATAAACAATTGTATATATTGTGGTGTATGTAGATGATATTTTGGTGAGAGGGAACAATGAGAGCTATATTGCATCCATAAAGAAGGAATTGAGGAAAGGTTTTGAAATAACAGACTTAGGTTATGTCACTACTATCTTGGTATTGAAGTAACTCAACATCTGAAGTTTATATTCCTATCTCAGAAGAAGTACATTGGAGATCTATTGAATAGGTTTGGCATGATTGAGTGCAATCCTTTAACCATTCCAATGGAACAAAATTTAAAACTCACATCCGTTGAAGGAAACTAAATTTAGGATGCAACAAAATATAGACAACTCATAGGAAGTCTCAACTACCTGACTACTACCAGACTAGACATTTCATTTGTTGTTGGAACCCTCTATAGGTTTATGCAAAATCATTGTGGGGGACATTGGTCTACTGCAAAAAAAGTTCTAAAGTACTTTAAGGGAACTCAAGACTTTGGACTTAAGTATACATAGGTGGGAAACTTCAACTTTATTGGATACTCTGATTCAAACTTTGATCGAGATAAATAAACAAGGGTATCTACATCAGTTTATGTTATGAGTCTTGGATCTAAAATTGTCTTTTGGAGGTCACACAAACAATCAATTCCAACGGATTCCAAAATTGAGGAAGAATATGTGGAAACAACTGAAGAAACGAAGGAAATTGTGTGGATAAGGAAAATTAAGGAAGACTTGTAGGAGAAACAAGTGCATTCAACTCATCTCATGATTGAAAACACTTTTGCAATAAAATTGACTAAGAACCCAAAGTTCAATGATCGAATGAAGCATATCAATACAAAATACCATTTGATTCAACATCATGTTGAGGCCAAGACAATCCACCTACACCATTGTTCCACAAATGCACATAATGCAAACATCTTCACCAAAGCACTTGGAAGAGAAAAGTTTGAAATATTCAGAATGATGCTTGGACTCACCAACATTCCTTTATATTAAGGGGGGGAATGTTAACACCTAATCTTTGGGATTAGGTAAATCCATGTAAATATTGTAAATATAAAATAAGGATAATTACAAGATGAAAAGACACTGGGAGATGAAACTAAGAGTCTCTCCCTCCATTTATAGATCTATGATTAATCTTAATGCAAGAGAACAATTAAATCTGAGTTACCTCCTAGTTTGACAGGAATCAAGAGCACATTGGGATGTTCTAGGAAACAATTGGCTAGGAACTGCTCGCCGAAGGAACAAGGAGTAAAAAGGAAAATAGTGTTGGATATGAGGGTAAGAAGCACTCTAGGAAAAATACAAAGCTATCAAGTTGGACAAGGTGAAACAAGAGCACCAAGAAATATCGAAGGATCCATGAAAGCGGTTGATTTAGTAATTTTTTTATGTTTAATTAGTTGTTGGGATTAAAATTCTGAGTTCAGTGTTCCCCTTAAGGGGATGGGGTTTGTGACACCTCTGGTATACTCCCCTTTATTTTTGTAATTTAACGATACTTTTATTATAAAATATTATAATTCATTAATGGTCTAAAGGGTGCGAAACATATCTACAATAAGGGGAAAATGAAGAAGAACCTAAATGGTGTTAGCTAGCACCACTTCTTAATCAAATGTGACAAATAATAAGAAATATCTTCAAGAATTTTGTATGAGGAACATGAAGAGACACACAAGAATGTTCCATGAGGAACACCGAGAGACAATAAAAATAATAAAATGCATTTAAACAACACTAGAGGAGTTGGTTACACAAATTCACACTGGATTTTTCTTGAATGAAGGAATATTTAGGACATAATTGGAATTTTGGCAAGAAGAAAAACTTGTGGTTATGATTTCCAACTAAGTTTTCTTGAATAATTCCCATTGGATTGTGGATCTGGCTTGGGGATGACTGCTACAAGAAATATAAGCTACAACTACTCTATGGTTGGTTGGAAAATTGAAGTCCCACCTTTAGTTCCAATCGTTGTTATATTAGAAAATTTTTAAGGTCTAAAATGGTCCTCCAAAAAATATTATAAAATAATAGTAGAAATAATAAAATAATATTGGATTACACCATCAAAGTTTGGAGGGAAAAAGAAAAACTATTTTTTCACCTTGTATTTTCAACTTATCTCTCAACAATTTTACTGAAATTTTGAGTGGGAGCACTCATTCGATGCAAAATTTAATTCATCATCCAACATGTATCCATGTTTCATACTTTCGATGGACCCTGATACACGAAAAATGAGAAATACATGAAGAAATGTGATTGTAATCATATTTTTCCATATCTTTCTCAATTTTCGTGTAGAAAGGTCGATCGGAAGTATGAAATATTTGTACTCCTTGGATGAGGAATTGAATTCCGCATCCAATGAGTGCTCCCACTTGAAATTTGAGTAATGTTTCGGGGAGATAAGTTGAAAAAGTAGTTTATTTATTTATTTGTTCTTTTATATTTTTACTTTTTTACTCCAAAAAGATGAATCATCCCCCATGGTTGACTTCATCATCTTGAATCCTACTAGTCCTTATAATGTTGATTTTGGTTGTACATTTTTGTTTTGAGGCCCATTTTTTACCTCAAAATTTCTTTAATGAAATCTCATTGTGTTATTAATTTGAGTTGTGAATATGATACTTAGTTCTTTATTGAGATTTATGTGTGGCTCTATGATAAATATGCATGGATGTAGGAAATTAGTGTAGGGAATTCAAAATAAAAAATGTCATGATTGATCTATAAATTATATTGAAATTCTATCTTCAGGATGCAAAGAAATATGCCTTGATTTTTATCTGTTAGTTAGTATATGCATGTGGATATGTAGGGATCAATGAGTGCATTTTCTTTCATTTATGTTATAATTTTATTTTATTTAGTCTCT